>ML838652.1:64936-77266 GCA_009831015.1 Picea engelmannii
ACTCTGCCAAATTGCCAAGCCAGTTTTGTCCCAACCCTTTAGCCTTGCCTCAAGCTTTAGGAGAAACTCAAGAAGCAGCAGTTGGAGGACAAAAAGAAGAGGAGGAGCCCAGGATCAGGATCGAGGAACGGTGGCCAGTCTCATAATTCATTGTAAGTGACTCATTTTGAGACTAATGAAAAAGATGCTTTCCCGTCCCAAATACATGAATCTCATCTATGTTGTTTGATTTATGTTTTATTTCTAACCCCCTAGTAGATCAGTAGCATGCATGTGTAGTCTTATCTTGATTGCAGGAAGCTTTGTGGAAGGAGCAGCAGCAACGAGGAAATAAAAGGCTCAGCGGAGGATCTACTTCAATCATCGTTAAAAAGAGGTTAGTTCATTCTTCCCGTGTTTGCCTGAGAAAAGGGGTTGAGATTTTGGGTAGAAGGTTAAAAGTTAAATCTTAAGGGTCATGATCTGCGTATAAGCTTAGAGCCCTGGCTTATTAGTCCATAGGGTAGAATACCCCACAACAACGCTAGGATAGAGTAGGATAGACTAGGCTAGGCTAGGCTAGGTAGAATAGGCTAGGATAGAGTAGTCTTGGTTAGAGTAGAGTAGGCTAAGCTAGAATAGGGTAGAGTTGGCTAGGCTAGGCTAGGCTAGGATAGAGTAGGCTAGGCTAGGCTAGGCTAGGTTAGAGTAGGCTAGGCTACGTAGAGTAGATTAGGCTAAGATAGAGTAAGCTAGGTTAGAGTAGAGTAGGCTAGGCTTGGATAGTGTAGGCTAGGCTAGGATAGTGTAGGCTAGGCTAGGCTAGGATAGAGTAGGCTAGGCTAGGCTAGGCTAGGCTAGAGTAGACTAAGCTAGGGAGAGTAGGCTAGGTAGAGTAGGTTAGGCTAGAGTAGGCTATGATAGAGTAGGCTAGGCTAGGCTAGGTAGAGTAGGTTAGGCTAGTCTAGGCTAGGTAGAGTAGGATAGGCTAAAGTAGGCTAGGCTAGGCTAAGCTAGGATAGAGTAGGCTAGGGTAGGTAGAATAGGCTATGATAGAGTAGGCTAGGCTAAGCTAGGGTAGGTAGAATAGACTAGGATAGAGTAGGCTAGGTTAGAGTAGAGTAGGCTAGGCTAGGATAGTGTAGACTAGGTTAGGTTAGAGTAGAGTAGGCTATGCTAAGATATTGTAGGCTAGGCTAGGATAGGATAGAGTAGGCTAGGCTAAGCTAAGATAGAGTAGGCTAGGCTATGCTAAGCTAGGTTAGAGTAGGTTAGGCTAGGTAGAGTAGGTTAGGCTAGGTTAGAGTAGAGTAGGTTAGGCTAGGATAGTGTAGGCTAGGCTAAGATAGGATAGAGTAGGCTAGGCTAGGCTAGTCTAGGTTAGAGTACGTTAGGCTAGGTAGATCAGGCTAGGTAGATTAGGTTAGGCTAGAGTAGGCTAGGATAGAGTAGGCTAGGCTAGAGTAGTCTAGGATAGAGTAGGCTAGATTAGGTAGATTAGGCTAGGCTAGAGTAGGCTAGGATAGAGTAGGCTAGGTTAGGCTAGGTAGAGTAGGCTAGGCTAGTCTAGACTAGGTAGAGTAGGCTAAGCTACGCTAGGTAGAGTAGGCTAGGCTAGTTTAGGCTAGATAGAGTAGGCTAGGATAGTGTAGGCTAGGCTAGGCTAGGATAGGATAGAGTAGGCTAGGCTAGATAGAGTAGGCTAGGCTAGATAGAGTAGGCTAGGCTAGGTAGAGTAGGTTAGGCTAGAATAGGATAGGATAGGCAAGGATAGGCTAGGTTAGAGTAGGCTAGGCTAGGTAGAGTTGGCTAGGTAGAGTAGGCTAGGATAGAGTAGGCTAGGCTAGGCTAGGCTGGGCTAGAGTAGGCTAAGTTAGGTAGAGTAGGCTAGGTAGAGTAGGTTAGGCTAGAGTAGGCTAGGATAGAGTAGGCTAGGCTACCCTAGGTAGAGTAGGCTAGGCTAGTCTAGGCTAGGTAGACTAGGCTAGGATAAAGTAGGCTAGACTAGGCTACGCTAGGATAGAGTAGGCTAGGTTAGGTAGAGTAGGTTATGATAGAGTAGGCTAGGCTAAGCTAGGGAGGGTAGAATAGTCTAGGATAGAGTAGGCTTGGTTAGAGTAGAGTAGGCTAGGCTAGGATAGTGTAGGCTAGGCTAGGTTAGAGTAGGGTAGGCTAGGCTAAGATAGTGTAGGCTAGGCTACGATAAGATAGAGTAGGCTAGGCTAGGCTAAGATAATGTAGGCTAGGCTAGGCTAAGCTAGTCTAGAGTAGGCTAGGCTAGGATAAGATAGGATATAGTAGGCTAGGCTAGGTAGAGGAGGCTAGGATAGAGTAGGCTAGGCTAAGCTAGAATAGGTTGAATAGGCTATGATAGAGTAGGCTAGGTTAGAGTAGAGTAGGCTAGGCTAGGATAATGTAGGCTAGGCTAGGATATGATAGACTAGGCTAGGATAGGCTAGGATAGAGTAGGATAGGCTAGGCTAGGCTAGGTTAGAGTAGGCTAGGCTAGGTAGATTAGGCTAGGCTAGAGGAGGCTAGGATAGACTAGGCAAGGCTAGGCTATGTAGAGTGGGCTAGGCTAGTCTAGGCTAGGTAGAGTAGGCTAGAATAGTGTAGGTTAGGCTAGGCTAGGATAGGATAGAATAGGTTAGGCTAGGTAGTGTAGGCTAGGATAGAGTAGGCTAGGCTAAACTAGGCTAGCTAGAATAGGCCAGGATGGAGTAGATTAGGTTAGAGTAGAGTAGGCTAGGATAGGATAGAGTAGGCTAGGCTAAGCTAGGATAGAGTAGGCTAGGCTCGGCTAGGATATAGTAGGTTAGGCTAGGCTAGGTAGAGTAGGCTATGGTAGTCTACGCCAGGTAGAGTAGGCTAGGATGGAGTAGGCTAGGCTAGGCTAAGCTAGGATAGAGTATGCTTGGCTAGGTAGAGTAGGCTAGGCTAAGCTAGGCTAGGTAGAATAGGCTAGGATAGAGTAGGATAGGTTAGAGTAGAGTAGGCTAGGCTAGGACAGTGTAGGCTAGGCTAGGATAGGATAGAGTAGGCTAGGCTAAGCTAGGATAGAGTAGGTTAGGCAAGGCTAGGCTAGGTTAGAGTAGGTTAGGCTAGGTAGAGCAGGTTAGGATAGAGTAGGCTAGGCTAAGATAAGCTAGGTTAGAGTAAACTAGGCTAGGTAGAGTAGCCTAGGTAGAGTAGGTTAGGCTAGAGTAGGTTAGGATAGAGTAGGCTAGACTAGGCTTGGTAGAGTAGGCTAGGCTAGTCTAGAGTAGGTAGAGTAGGCTAGGATAGAGTAGGCTAGCCTAGTTAGAATAGGCTAGGATAGAGTAGGCTACGCGAGAGTAGGCTACGCTAGGATAGTTTGGGCCAAGCTAGGATAAGATAGAGTAGGGTAGGCTAGGCTAGGCTAGGCTAGAGTAGATTAGGCTAGGCTAGGCTAAGCTAGGTAGAGTAGTCTAGGTAGAGTAGGTTAGGCTAGAGTAGGCTAGAATAGAGTAGGCTAGGCTAGGCTAGGCTAGGTAGAATAGACTATGTTAGGATAGAGTAGGCTAGCCTAGGTAGCGTAGGCTAGGCTAGGCTACGTAGATTATGATAGGTAGAGTAGGCTACGATAGAGTAGGCTAGGCTAGGATAGGTTAGATAGAGTAGAGTAGGCTAGGTAGAGTAGGATAGGTAGAGTAGGCTAGGATAGAGAAGGCTAGGTTAGGTAGAACAGGCTAGGATAAAGTAGGCTAGGCTAGGCTAGGCTAGGCTAGGAGAGACTAGGCTAGGCTAGGTAGAGTAGACTAGGATAGAGTAAGCTAGGCTAGGTAGAATATGCTAGGATAGAGTAGAGTAGGCTAGAGTAGAGTGGGCTAGGATATGATAGAGTAGGCTAGGCTAGGCTAGTATAGAGTAGGCTAGGCTAGGCTAGAATAGAGTAGGCTAGGCTAGGCTAGGCTAGTTTAAGGTAGGTTAGGCTAGGTAGATTATGCTAGGATAGAGTAGGATAGGATACAGTAGAGTAGGCTAGGCTAGGATAGAGTAGGCTATGTTGAGTAGGCTAGGATAGGCTAGGATAGATCAGGCTAGGCTAGCTAGAGTAGGCTAAGATAGAGTAGGATAGGTAGAGTAGGCTAGGCCAGATTAGGATAGAGTAGGCTACGCTAGGTAGAGTAGGCTAGGATAGAGTAGGATAGGCCAGACTAGGATAGAGTAGGCTAGGCTAGGTAGAGTAGGCTAGGCTAAGTGGAATATTCTAGGATAGAGTATGCTAGTCTAGAGTATGCTAGTCTAGAGTAGAGTAGGCTAGGCTAGAGTAGAGTAGGCTAGGCTAGGATAGTGCAAGCTAGGCTAGAATAGGATAGAGTAGGCTAGGCTAGGCTGGGATAGAGTAGGCTAGGCTAGGTTAGGCTAGGTTAGAGTAGGCTAGGCTAGGTAGAGTAGGATAGGTAGAGTAGGTTAGGCTAGAGTAGGCTAGGATAGAGTAGGATAGACTAGGCTAGGCTAGGCTAGGTAGAATAGATTAGGCTATGATAGAGTAGGCTATGGTAGGTAGAGTAGGTTAGGTTAGGCTAGGCTAGGTAGATTAGGCTATGTAGAGTAGGCTAGGCTAGGTAGAGTAGGATAGACTAGGCTAGGCTAGGCTAGGTAGAATAGATTAGGCTATGATAGAGTAGGCTATGGTAGGTAGAGTAGGTTAGGTTAGGCTAGGCTAGGTAGATTAGGCTATGTAGGCTAGGCTAGGTAGAGTAGGCTAGGTTAGGTAGAGTAGACTAGGATAGAGTAGGCTAGGCTAGGTAGAGTAGACTAGGTAGTGTAGTCTACGATAGAGTAGTGTAGGCTAGGTTATGATAGAGTAAGCTAGAATAGGCTAGGCTAGGTAGAGTGGGCTAAGATAGAGTAGGCTAGGCTAGAGTAGGCTAGGCTAGAGTAAGCTAGGATAGAGTATGATAGGCAAGGCTAGGCTAGGATAGAGTAAGATAGGCTAGTTAGGGTAGGCTAGGTAGAGTAGGTTAAAATGGAGTAGGCTAGGCTAGGTAGAGTAGGCTAGGATAGAGTAGTCTCGCCTAGGCTAGAGTAGAGTAGGCTAGGTAGAGTAGGCTAGGCTAGGCTAGGATAGAATATTCTAAGATAGAGTAGGCCAGGCTAGAGTAGGCTAAGCTGGGATAGAGTAAGCTAGGATAGAGTAGTAGGCTAGGCTAGGATAGAGTAGGCTAGGTAGAGTAGGCTATGCTAGGCTAGGATAGAGTAGGCTAGGCTAGGTAGAGTAGACTAGGATAGTGTAGGCTAGGCTAGGTTAGGATAGAGTAGGCTAGGCTAGGTAGAGTAGGCTAGGCTAGGATAGAGTAGGCTATCCTAGTTAGAATAGGCTAGGATAGAGTATGCTAGACTAGAGTAGGCTAGGCTAGGATAGTGTAGGCCAGGCTAGGATAAGATAGAGTAGGGTAGGCCAGGCTAGGCTAGGCTAGGCTAGGCTAGGTAGAGTAGGCTAGGTAGAGTAGGTTAGATTAGAGTAGGCTAGAATAGAGTAGGCTAGGCTAGGCTAGGTACAGTAGGCTAGGTAGAGTAGGTTATGTTAGAGTAGGCTAGAATAGAGTAGGCTAGGCTAGGCTAGGTAGAATAGACTATGCTAGAATAGAGTAGGCTAGCCTAGGTACCGTAGGCTAGGCTAGGCTACGTAGATTAGGTTAGGTAGAGTAGGCTACGATAGAGTAGGTTAGGCTAGGATAGTCTAGATAGAGTAGAGTAGGCTAGGTAGAGTAGGCTAGGATAGAGAAGGCTAGGTTAGATAGAACATGCTAGGATAGAGTATGTTAGGGTAGGATAGAGTTGGCTAGGCTAGGTAAAGTAGTCTAGGATAGAGTAGGCTAGGCTAGGCTAGGATAAAGTAGACTAGGTTAGGTAGAGTAGGCTAGGATAGGTAGAGTACAGAGAGTAGGCTAGGCTAGGTAGAGTAGGCTACGCTAGGGTACGTAGAGTAGGCTAGGCTAGGCTAGGCTAGGTAGAGTAGACTAGGATAGAGTAGGCTGGGATAGGATAGAGTAGGCTAGGCTAGGCTAGGTAGAGAAGGCTAGGATAGAGTACGCTTGGATAGGCTAGGCTAGGATAGAGTAGGTCAGGCTAGGCTAAGCTATTCTAGGATAGAGAAGGGTAGGCTAGGTAGAGTAGACTAGGCTAAGATAGAGTAATTTAGGCTAGGTAGAATAGGCTGGGCTAGGCTAGGCTAGGCTAGGCAGAGTAGGCTAGGATAGAGTAGGGTAGGCTGGAGTAAGCTAGGATAGAGTAGGCTAGGGTAGGCTAAGCTAAGATAAAGTAGGATAGGCTAGGTAGAGTAGGCTAGGATAGAGTAGGCTAGGCTGGGTAGAGTAGGCTAGCTACATTAGACTAGGATAGAGTAGGCTAGACTAGGTAGAGTAGGATAGGTAGTGTAGTCTACGATAGAGTAGGCTAGGCTAGGCTATGATAGAGTAGAATAGAATAGGCTAGACTAAGTAGAATAGGCTAAGATATTGTAGGCTAGGCTAGAGTAAGCCAGGATAGAGTAGACTAGGCTAGGATAGGATAGGATAGAGTAAGCTAGGCTAGGTAGAGTAGGCTAGATATTGTAGGCTATGTAGAGTAGGTTAGGATAGAGTAGGCTAGGCTAGGTAAAGTAGGCTATGATAGAGTAGGCTCGGCTAGGCTAGGCTAGGATAGAGTAGCCTAGGTAAGAGTAGGCTAGGATAGAGTAGGCTAGGCTAGGATAGAGTAGGCTAGGATAGAGTAGAGTAGGCTAGGCTAGGATAGAGTAGGCTAGGTAGAGTAGGCTAGGCTAGCTAGAGTAGGCTAGGCTAGAGTAGGCTAAGCTAGACTAGGATAGGCTATTCTAGGCTAGAGTAGGCTAGGGTAGGTAATAGTAAGTTAGGCTAGGCATGATAGTCTAGGTTAGGATAGGTAGTTCTAGGCTAGCCTAGGCTAGAGTATGCTATGCTATGCTATGCTATGCAAGGATAAAGTAGGCTAGTCTACAATAGGGTACACTAGAGTACTCAAGGTTAGTCTAAGTTGGTGTAGATAGAGTAGGCTATGTTAGGTTAGGCTAGATTAAGTTAGGCTATAGTAAGCTATCATAGGTAAGAGTAGGCTAGGGTAGGCTAGAGTAGGATAAGCTAGGTTAGGGTAGGGAAGGCTAGAGTAGGATAGGATAGGTTGGGCTAGAGTAGGATAGGCTAGGCTAAGCTAAAGTAGGATAGGCTAGAGTAGAGTAGACTAGAATATGATAAAGGAGGTTAGGATAGGTTAGGCTAGAGTAGGCTAGGCTAGGCCAGGTTAGGATAGGCTAGGGTAAGCTAGGCTAGGTTAGGCTAGACTATGCTAGAGTAGGCTAGTCCAGGCTAAGACTAGCTAGGCTAGGCTAGGCCAGAGTAAGCTAGGATAGAGGAGGCTAAGCTAGGTACAGTAGGCTAGGATAGAGTAGGCTAGGCTAGGCTAGGTAGAGTAGGCTAGGATAGAGTGGGCTAAGCTAGGCTAGAATAGAGTAGGCTATGCTAGGTAGAGTAGAATAGGATAGAGTAGGCTAGGCTAAGCTAGGCTACGTAGAGTAGGCTAGGTAGACTAGGCTAGGCTAGGATATAGTGGGAGTTTATTTCTTATTCATCTTCCTCTTGATCTTCAAATTTTGATGGGAGTAAAGCTCTACGCTAAAGCGCTACGTTGCGCCTCACTTGCCTATAGGCTGAGCTCGGTAGGCATTCGAGCTTCCCTATGGGCTGGCTCTCCTGCTATATATATTTTTATTTTATTCATTTCCTGCATGGCAGGGCGGAGGCCTACCCTGGATTAGAGTTAGCACTGGGCTAACATGGGGTAGGGTGCTGGAAATGAAAACAATTAGCAAACAAGACAAGTATCTTATCAAACACTTGTAAGCCAGGTGTGTGCTGCACTCACAAGAGACTGCCAGTGATATGCTGAAGGAAAGCTAGGCTAGGATAGTGTAGGCTAGGCTAGGCTAGGCTAGGCTAGGTAGAATAGGCTACGTAGAGTAAGCTAGGCTAGGCTAGGCTAGGTAAAGTAGATTAGAATAGAGTAGGCTAGGCTAGGCAGAGTAAGCTAGGCTAGGCTAGGCTAGGTAGAGTAGGCTAGGATAGAGTAGGCTAGGCTAGAGTATTCTAGGATAGAGTAGGCTAGGATAGGTTAGAATAGAGTAGGCTAGGATAGGTAGAGTAGGCTAGGATAGGTTAGAATATAGTAGGCTAGGTAGAGTAGCTTAGAATAGAGTAGTCTAGGCTAGGTAGAGTAGGCTAGGATAGAGTAGGCTCGGCTAGGCTAGGTAGAGTAGGCTAAGATAGAGTAGGCTAAGCTAGGTAGAGTAGGATAGGATAGAGTAAGCTAGGCTAGGCTAGGCAAGGTAGAATAAGCTAAGCTAGGTTAGGCTACGTAGAGTAGACTAGGCTAGGCTAGGCTAGGATAGAGTAGGCTAGGATAGGTAGAGTAGGCAAGGGTAGAGTAGGCTAGGCTAAGCTAGGATAGGATAGTGTAGGCTAGGTAGAGTAGGGTAGCTAGAGTAGGCTAGGCTAGGCTAGGTAGAGTAGGCTAGAATAGATTAGGTTAGGCTAGGCTAAGATAGACTAGGCTAGGCTAGGCTAAGCAAGGTAGAGTAGGATAGGCTAGGCTAGGATAGAGTACGCTAGGCTAGGTAGAGTAGGCTAGGCTAGGATAGAGTAGGCTAGGCTAGGTAGATTAGGCTAGGCTAGAGTAGGCTAGGCTAGACTAGGTAGAGTAGGCTAGGCTAGTCTAGGCTAGGTAGAGTAGGCTAGGATAGTTTAGGCTAGGCTAGGCTAGGATAGGATAGAGTAGGCTAGGCTAGGTAGAGTAGGCTAGGCTAGGTAGTGTAGGCTAAGATAGAGTAGGCTAGGCTAAGCTAGGCTAGCGAGAATAGGCTAGTATAGAGTAGATTAGTCTAGAGTAGAGTATGCTAGCATAGGATAGAGTAGGCTAGGCTAAGCTAGGATAGAGTAGGCTAGGCTCGACTAGGATAGAGTAGGCTAGGCTAAGCTAGGTAGAGTAGGCTAGGTAGCGTAGGCTAGGTAGAGTAGGTTAGGCTAGAGTAGGCTAGGATGGAGTAGGCTAGGCTAGGCTAGGTAGAGTAGGCTAGGGTAGTCTAGGCTAGGTAGAGTAGGCTAGGCTAGGATAGAATAGGGTTGGTTAGGTAGAGTAGGCTATTCTAAGTAGAGGAGACTATTATAGAGTAGGCTAGGCTAAGCTAGACTAGGTAGAATAGGCTAGGATAGATTAGGCTAGGTTAGAGTAGAGTAGGTTAGGCTAGGATAGTGTAGGCTAGGCTAAGATAGGATAGAGTAGGCTAGGCTAGGCTAGGCTAGGTTAGAGTACGTTAGGCTAGGTAGATCAGGCTAAGTAGAGTAGGTTAGGCTAGAGTAGGCTAGGATAGAGTAGGCTAGGTTAGAGTAGGCTAGGATAGAGTAGGCTAGGATAGAGTAGGCTAGGTTAGGCTAGGTAGAGTAGGCTAGGCTAGTCTAGGCTAGGTAGAGTAGGCTAGGCTACGCTAGGTAGAGTAAGCTAGGCTAGTTTAGTCTAGGTAGAGTAGGCTAGGATAGTGTAGGCTAGGCTAGGATAGGATAGGATAGAGTAGGCTAGGCTAGATAGAGTAGGCTAGGCTAAGTAGAGTAGGTTAGGCTAGAATAGGCTAGGATAGAGTAGGCTAGGCTAGGCAAGGATAGGCTAGGTTAGAGTAGGCTAGGCTAGGTAGAGTAGGCTAAGTAGAGTAGGTTAGGCTAGAGTAGGCTAGAATAGAGCAGGCTAGGCTAGGCTAGGTAGAGTAGGCTAGGCTAGTCTAGGCTAAGTCGAGTAGGCTAGGATAGAGTAGGCTAGGCTAGGATAGGTAGAGTATCCTTTTAGTGTAGGCTAGGCTAAGTTAGGCTAGGTAGAATAGGCTAGGATAGAGTAGGCTAGGTTAGAGTAGAGTAGGCTTGGCTAGGATAAGATAGAGTAGGCTAGGTTAGAGTAGAGTAGGCTTGGCTAGGATAAGATAGAGTAGGCTAGACTATGCTACGATAGAACAGGCTAGGCTAGGCTAGGTTAGGTTAGAGTAGGCTAGGCTAGGTAGAGTAAGATAGGATAGAGTAGGCTAGGCTAGGTAGAGTAAGATAGGATAGAGTAGGCTAGGATAGAGTAGGCTCGGTTAGGCTAGGCTAGGCTAGGCTAGGTTAGAATAGGCTAGGCTAGGTAGAGTAGGCTTGGTAGATTAGGTTAGGCTAGTAGGCTAGGTTAGGCTGGGTAGAGTACGCTAGGATAGTCTATGCTAGGTAGAGTAGGCTATGTAGAGTAGGCTAGGCTAGGGAGAGTAGGTTAGGTAGAGTAGGTTAGGCTAGAGTATGCTAAGATAGAGCAGGCTAGGCTAGGCTAGGTAGAGTAGGCTAGGCTAGTCTAGGCTAAGTCGAGTAGGCTAGAATAGAGTAGGCTAGGCTAGGATAGGTAGAGTATCATTTTAGTGTAGGCTTGGCTAAGTTAGGCTAGGTAGAATAGGCTAGGATAGAGTAGGCTAGGTTAGAGTAGAGTAGGCTCGGCTAGAATAAGATAGAGTAGGCTAGACTATGCTACGATAGAACAGGCTAGGCTAGGCTAGATTAGGTTAGAGTAGGCTAGGCTAGGTAGAGTAAGTTAGGATAGAGTAGGCTAGGATAGAGCAGGCTAGGCTAGGCTAGGTAGAGTATGCTAGTCTAGTCTAGGCTAAGTCGAGTAGGCTAGGATAGAGTAGGCTAGGCTAGGATAGGTAGAGTATCCTTTTAATGTAGGCTAGGCTAAGTTAGGCTAGGTAGAATAGGCTAGGATAGAGTAGGCTAGGTTAGAGTAGAGTAGGCTCGGCTAGGATAAGATAGAGTAGGCTAGACTATGCTACGATAGAACAGGCTAGGCTAGGATAGGTTAGGTTAGAGTAGGCTAGGATAGGTAGAGTAAGTTAGGATAGAGTAGGCTAGGATAGAGTAGGCTAGGTTAGGCTAGGCTAGGCTAAGTTAGAATAGGCTAGGCTAGGTAGAGTAGGCTTGGTAGATTAGGTTAGGCTAGTAGGCTAGGTTAGGCTGGGTAGAGTACGCTAGGATAGTTTATGCTAGGTAGAGTAGGCTAGGATAGAGTAGGCTAGGCTAGACTAGGTAGAGTAGGCTAGGCTAGTCTAGGCTAGGTAGAGTAGGCTAGGATAGTTTAGGCTAGGCTAGGCTAGGCTAGGTAGAGTAGGCTAGGCTAGGTAGTGTAGGCTAAGATAAAGTAGGCTAGGCTAAACTAGGCTAGCTAGAATAGTCTAGTATAGAGTAGATTAGTCTAAAGTAGAGTAGGCTATCATAGGATAGAGTAGGCTAGGCTAAGCTAGGATAGAGTAGGCTAGGCTCGGCTAGGATAGAGTAGGCTAGGCTAGGCTAGGTAGAGTAGGCTACGTAGCGTAGGCTAGGTAGAGTAGGTTAGGATGGAGTAGGCTAGGCTAGGCTAGGTAGAGTAGGCTAGGGAAGTCTAGGCTAGGTAGAGTAGGCTAGGATGGAGTAGGCTAGGCTAGGATAGAATAAGGTTGGTTAGGTAGAGTAGGCTAGGCTAGGTAGAGGAGACTATTATAGAGTAGGCTAGGCTAAGCTAGGCTAGGTAGAATAGGCTAGGATAGAGTAGGCTAGGTTAGAGTAGAGTAGGTTAGGCTAGGATAGTGTAGGCTAGGCTAAGATAGGATAGAGTAGGCTAGGCTAGGTTAGAGTACGTTAGGCTAGGTAGATCAGGCTAGGTAGAGTAGGTTAGGCTAGAGTAGGCTAGGCTAGAGTAGGCTAGATTAGATAGATTAGGCTAGGCTAGAGTAGGCTAGGATAAAGTAGGCTAGGTTAGGCTAGGTAGAGTAGGCTAGGCTAGTCTAGGCTAGGTAGAGTAGGCTAGGCTATGCTAGGTAGAGTAGGCTAGGCTAGTTTAGGCTAGGTAGAGTAGGCTAGGATAGTGTAGGCTAGGCTAGGCTAGGATAGGATAGAGTAGGCTAGGCTAGATAGAGTAGGCTAGGCTAAGTAGAGTAGGTTAGGCTAGAATAGGCTAGGATAGAGTAGCTAGGCTAGGCAAGGATAGGCTAGGTTAGAGTAGGCTAGGCTAGGTAGAGTAGGCTAGGTAGAGTAGGTTAGGCTAGAGTAGGCTAGGATAGAGCAGGCTAGGCTAGGCTAGGTAGAGTAGGCTAGGCTAGTCTAGGCTAAGTCGAGTAGGCTAGGATAGAGTAGGCTAGGTGTTACACATTATTTTCGTCATCCCTATGATCGTTAATAATGTAAACCTATCTATTGCCTTTAGAGGGGTCACAGTGGCCTGAGTTCCTGAAGAGAGAAGGAAGAAGAACTTTTCCTGAGAAAAGAAGTTTCATTT
>ML838653.1:0-43866 GCA_009831015.1 Picea engelmannii
CTTGAGCACAACAAGTCCAAAGTTCTTCAAATGTTGGGTACTCCTTCCTTGTGTTCATGCTTGCGGCAAATGCATCCCATGTCTTGGGAAGACCATTGAGTACTATGTTTACCAATTCCTTCTCTGAAGTGATCTCTTCAATAGCTTGTAGTTGATCTCTTAACTAGGATATTCTTACAAAGTATGATGTTATGTTGTCATCATCATTCATCTTCATGTCATGGAGCTCATTCTTCAGGCTCATAACTTGTCCAATGTTTCTGACTAAGAAGATATTTGTTAGGGCATCGTACATCTTCTTCGATGAGTCAAGATGGGAGATGTAGGGCATCAAGTGGTATTTTATAGAATCCACTATGATACTCATGGCATTGATGTCAACATCTTTGAACTTCTCCATAGCTGCGACGTTCTGTGGTTCCTTCTCTTCTCCTTCTTCAAACTCTGGCTTCACGATCTTTCCTTTCATGATATCTAGTACTTTATTCTTTGTAAGGATGAGGTCAATCCTAGTCTTCCATGATTTGAAGTTAGATGCTCCATCTAACTTGTTCTCAGACTTCATAGAGTTCGTCATGGATGCTTGACTTGGTGAAACCCTAGATTTGACCAGGAATCCAAACTTCACATCTTGGCCTTCTGAAAGTGCCAGGAGATGCGCTAGGCTAGGGCGCACTGATATATCAAAAGATTAGGTCAATCCATTCACTTAAGGTGCTTCAACAAGAAGTTTAAGTTTTTTGCAACTGCTTATGCTAGTAACCCTAGTTGCAATGTCTTGGAAGCTGCTTCTGCTAGTAACCCTAGTGGCAGTTCCTCAATGAGCTCAATATCCTAGCGGCTATGTTTCCTTCCAGTTTTTAGATTGAATGAAGGAGGTGTGGGCCCATAACCTGTTAGAATATAGAAGATTGTGTGCTCGTTTTACCATTGACGATACCCTCGTCACCCAACCATAGGCCGAAGCCACCCTCTGAGAACCTTAACCTTGAATGAGAATTACTCCGGAAGAAAACCCTAGGCTAGATAGCCAAACAAGGTGTAGCGCATCTTCCTCCAAGGATAGTGCACCAACAATAGCTGATCAGATAGTCCAAACCCTAGCCAAGAGATAGTCCAAGCCAATATTGAAACGGCTAGCTGTAGTAGCTGCACCTGCAACTCTCCTCCACACATGCGCACCAAACTTGGAATTGAAGTGTGCACCACTTGTTGTCTGCAATTCTAAGATGCTATCAAATGAGAACTGGCACCCTGTATTTATACTATTTCTTCCAGATTTGTTGGGGTCGACTTCTCCTTCTGGATATGTGTCTGTTCAGTATATTATTATTATTTCTGGCCGACTTCTTCTCTTGGAGGCTAATAACCTAATATAAATTATCTTCTTGATCCAACAAGACTTCTAGGGTTATTATCCAACTCATTAGGGTTTTATCTTGCTTTCTAGAGTCTTCTATTCTCATCAGGTTCACACGTGGAGGTAAATACCTCCCCCAGCTACCATAATATTAACATTCATAACATTCTGGTTCACCAGAATTAGTCAACAATAAATAATACAATGAAGGAGAGTATCGTTCATGGGGTCTACTTAACCTGGTATATATTATAACAACACTTGCAGGAGTTTGAGGTACTTGTTTCTCTTGTTGTTTTACATTTTGATTTTCTGGTACCTTTGGAATTTGTTTTCCAGTGATCTCATCAAGCACTATGTATTATGATTTTTCTTCTTCTTGTTTCCTTCCCTGCAACTGATCTTTATACATGACCTTCTCATTGAATATGAAATCTCTACTCCTAATGTTTTTTTATTTTCATAATCCCATAAGTGATAACCAAAATCATTAACACTATATCCAATAAAGGTACACTTCTTGGATTTTTCCTCAAGTTTTGTTCTATTTTCTTTATCAATATGGACAAATGCTTCACAACCAAAAGTTTTCAAAAATGAATAGTTTACCTTTTTACTTTTCCATTCCTCCTCTAGAATTCCAACATCCAAAGAGATTGAAGGTCCTCTATTTATTAAGTAAACAAAAATATCTACAACATCTGCCGAAAACTGTAAGGGAAACCCTGCATGCAATCTCATACTCCTTGCACGCTCCATGATTGTCATGTTCGTCCTTTCTGACAGACCATTTTCTTGTGGTGTTCTTGGAACTGTCTTCTCTCTATGAATCCCATGGTATGAACAATAATCATCAAACACCTTGTTGTAGTATTCACCTCCATTGTCTGATCTAAGACAATTCAACCTTTTTCCTATCTCATTCTCAACCAAAGCTTTTTATTTCTTAAAAGTATCAAAAACATCATATTTTTGTCGAATGTAATAAAACAAAGTTTTTCTAGTTGCATCATCAATAAAAGTAACACAATAACAAGATCCACCAAGAGATGATACCCGAGTTGGTCCCCATACATTTGTATGCACAAGCTCTAATTTTTCATTCTTCTTTTCTTTTTTGACTTTGAGAAATCTGACTCTCTTCTGTTTTCCATAAATACAATGCTCACAGAAATCCAAATCAATTTGTTTAAGATCTGGAAACAAATTTATTTTTTAAAGTATATACATCCCCTTCTCACTCATGTGTCTAAGCCTATGATGCCACAATGTTGTATCCACTCATGTAGAAGCTAAAGAGATAGAAGAATTAATATTACTAGTACATAAATAAAATGTACCTACCTTCTCTCATTTTTCTATCACCAGTGATCCTTTGGTGACCTTACACACCTTATCTGTAAATATAGATATACAACCCTCAATTGCCAACTGCCATGTTGAAATTAAACTTTTCCTTAGATCTAGTACATGTCTTACCTCTTTCAATACCCATTTGTTTCCATTCTTTTTCTTTATTTGTACCTTACCATTCCAACAATTTTGCATGGTGCATCATCACCCAAATAAACCTGTCCAAAATCACCTTGAACATAATCTAGAAAATCTTTCCTATGGGGTGTGGCATGAAATGAAGCCCCTGAATTTACTAACCAAGACTCAAAAATATTATCTATATAAAGAATAAAAGCATTTTGTAACACATCACCTATTACATTTTCTTCCTTATTTTTCTCCTATTGTCCATATCTTTGTTTCTTTGGATCTATGTAATCTTTCTTCAGATGTCCTTTCTTCACACAATTCTAGCACTCTATCTTTCCTAGTGTGGATTTGGATATGCCCTTCCTAGAATTCCCATGGTTCCCTAAGTCATTTCCCCTGTCCTTTTGTCTTCCCATGTTCTCCATGTTTAAATCATTACCTTATGTCCCACCTATGCTTTTCTTTCGCATTTCCTCGCTAAGGATAACACCAACAACATCATCAAATTTTAGAGTGTTTGAACTAGAGACAGATTTACTTACAGCCATAACCAAGCCATTCCATCTTTCTAGCAATGAGCATAGGATTATAATATCCCTAACCTCATCATCAAAATCCACTTTTTCAGAACTTAGTTGATTCGTAACCGTATTAAATTCATTTAAATGATATGCAACATACCCACCTTTTGACATCTTCATATTAAATAATCACTTCATTAGAAACACCTTATTGGACATCGAGGGTTTTCATATAGTTTAGAAAATGCGTCCATCAACTCTTTCGTTGTCTTTTCTTTTGAAATATTGAAATCCACCGATGCTGCCAGGCTCAGTCATATCGTTTGTAGTGCCTTTCTATCAACAACCTCCCATTCTTCGTCCTTCATGATCGTCGGCTTATTTTCTATTCCACCCAATGGTAGGAATAGATCCTTCTGGTATAAATAATCTTCCATCTACACCTTCCATAACTGGTAGTTTTTGCCTTTGAATTTATCGACCCTAAACTTTCCATCTTCTGCCATTGCTCCCACTTGAACTAGGAACCCTATTTTCTTGCGAGATACCTTTCACTCTGATACCAATTGTTAGAAAAACGGGATCGCAGAGAAATAAAATAAAATAAAAATGCGGAAATAAAACAAAAGCTATACACAATATAATAGAGGCACATATATACGTGGTTCACCCAATGTGGGCTATGTCCACCAGAGAAATTTCTAGGTCCTTCCTTTTTATTATCCAACAAAATGAAGGGATACAACCTCCAACCTGCCCATTGTAATTTCCTCTTATTTCTCTCATAGTCTCCTCTCTCATAATACAATATTCATAATAATACACAATCGTAATAAAATTCCCTCATAAAAGAGGGTTTCCTTCTAGGGAAAAAAACCCTAAAATAGCTTATACAGTTAGATTTGTGACCTTATAATGAATGGTCCGGATTTACTATGAAATTAAAATATTTTACAAGGCAAATGTTTCCAAAATTTCACTTTGGGGGTGCTTCCTCTGAATCCCCCACTAGGGGGGCTACAAAAATTTTCGTTGCCACCCCATGGACCCCCCTAGAGACAATTGTGGGGGGGGGGGAAGGGAAGCCCCCCCATTAGGGAATGGGGTCCAAGAATGGCTGAAACAAACATTTGAATCGGGAAGATAGTCAGGCTCCACAACCAACATTTATTGTAACCTCCTACAAGAGATTGTCTATATTTTTAGTAAAAGGTTTGTTAAAGAGTATTATTTTATAATTATTCCTATGAGATATTAGTGGATTTAAGAAAACAATTCATATTTTATTGTATGAGGGAAACTAAGCTTAAACCTATATAAGGGTGTTCTGTAGTATACCTAGGGAGGTACCCAATGGGAATATGGTTATGTATTATTAGTGGAAGTCATTTAATATATGAGAATTTGGTCATTCAATGTAAGGTGGACTAGGTCCACTATATTAATAAAGGCCTACTATGGTAGTTGGATTAATAAATGTGAGAAGGCTCTCTAGAAGGTTCCTAGGAGATAGAGAGAGATATATAAATAAGTGTAAGAAATGTAGTGGAGCATAGTGAAGAATATTGTCATTGTAATAAGCAAGTGTTGCTTGAGGAGTTCATTCCTTCCTTAAGGAATAATATATGGTGTTACCCTACCTCAAGGGTTTTCTCTATATTATTGTGTTCATTTTATGGTGAATGGTTTATGGTTTATTCTTGGTCTTATTGAAGTATATTTTCAGATGTTTTATAGGTACTTAACAATTGGTATCAGAGCACTTTCCTTGGCCAAAGAAGGGAACAATTATTTTTGCTCGTTTTGCATAATGTTTCTAGGAAAGAAAAAGAAGGCACTTTAGGTTCAGATATGAAGCTTTACGAGCTGAATTTGGAAACAAAAATGGGTCTTTGGATTCCTCTCGGAAAATAACCCAATTTCAAAAAACAATAATCCGAAACGGAGTCTGAGAAGTAAATTTATGAGCATTTTAAATTCAATAGTTTTTCAAGGTTTTTTCCGGAAAAAGTCACAGATTTATGTGGTAATTTATTTTTAAACCCTAGTTTTTGTTGAATATTTTTTCCAAGAAAGATGAATTTTACAAGAAACGATGATAGTCCTAGTATTGAAGACTTCTTGAAGTCCCACAAGTCATAATGGAAAGGGCAGTGGAAATCTTTTGTAGACTGGGGTTTCAAAGGTGATGCTCTCATATGGTGGAAATCATTTCACCATTCTGAGTGGATGTCACTTTCTGAGGAAGCACTTGAAAAATTACTTTTAGACAAGTGGTCTCATACAAAGAGTAAGGATAAATACATCACCAAGAGTTTATTTTCATGTGGAAAATCTGTATTACAAGTTCATGGTTGTATTCATAAAGAAAACATCATTATTTCTATTAACCCTAGTTGCAAACAAAATTTTATCAATATTCAGTTGGTTAATAGATTGCAAGTTCTGACAAAGAATATTCAAAGCACACAGGTTGTTGGTGAAAATGTTAAAATTTTAAATATTTGAAGCTCATTATGGATAAATATGTGTTGCATTCATATTTTGAGGCTCTAGATATGGGTAATGAAGACATTGTTTTGGGATATCCTTGGATAGAATCAGTGGGTACTATTAATATTAATGTGCAAAAGAAGTTTCTAAATCTTTGGTACAAGAAGAATAAAATTACATTGCAGGATGTGTTTGTTAGTAAGAAAGATGGGCCCATGGAAGCTAGCAAACAAGTTATTGTTGAGTCTAAAGTTGAATCAGAGGTAGAGTCTACAGAAGGAGATGAAGCAAAATTATAGGAAGGACATAATCAAGAAGCTAAGGAGGTCATTGAATCAAAGGCACAAAGTGTCAAAAATTTGAAGAAAAAGGAACAGATACCTACAGTTGTTGTATATCACCATCCACATCATAGAGACACAACAATCATCAAGGCAAGGGTGTGTGCATCAACACATTTATGCACTAGCAAGGCACCAGACAGGAAACCAATCCATAGGTACATGGAGGCCTACCAAAACTACAGGAAGACATCAATATAGAGAACCAATCCCATGGAAACATCGACATGATTCAGAGCAAGATCAGGGTGGCAAGGAAGCAGTTGGACATCGTGTTCATATTCCATTAGGATGGATGGATGGTTGTACTTGGTACCAGTTGGATACATTTCTTAGCTGATCATATTGTATGGTTTCTTCTCATGTTTTGAGGATGAAACATGTGAAGGGGGATGGAATGTAGTATACCTAGGGAGATAATATGGGGTACCTAGGGAGGTACCCAATGTGAATGTGTTTATGTATTATTAGTGGAAGTCATTTAATATATGAGAATGTGGTCATTCAATGTAGGGTGGACTAGGTCCACTATATTAATAAAGGCCCACTATGGTAGTTGGATGTAATAAATGTGATAATTCTCTCTAGAAGGTTCCTAGGAGATAGAGAGAGCTATATAAATAAGTGTAAGCAATGTAATGGAGCATAGTGAATAATATTGTCATTGTAACAAGAAAGTGTTTCTTGAGGAGTGCATTTCTTCCTTAAGGAATAATATATGGTGTTACCCTACCTCAAGGGTTTTCTCTATATTCTTGTGTTCATGTTATGGTGAATGGTATATGGTTTATTCATGGTCTTATTGAAGTATATTTGCAGATATGGTATAAGTACTTAACATTTTCTCTCTACACTTGCAACTTGGATCAGATTTCAATGATTAATGGAATAAATTGTGAGCAAGATAGTTCCAAGATTTATAAGGCATTTTTTATGTAAGTTTTGGTTTCATTTATGTACAATTTATTTATGTGTGGATACATTTTCAAGGGCACACCATTGGAGATTGAATTTTGTAGGATTTTGATTGATGGAGGAAACATAAATACCATATAGAGGTACAACTACATAATTGGAAAGGATTGTGTTAGCACTCTATAGTTTTCCCAAGGATGTGGAGGCAGTCACATAGGTAACATCAAACCACTTGGAGTTCTGGATCTATCCCTCCAAGACTTAGAGAGGGCTCTCTCTTTCTGATCTAGCTTTGTTTGGATTGGATGTTAGGCTAGTTATAAGAGTACAGGGTATGGTTTTTTAAATGGTTTGGTTGGAACAACAAGGGAAAATCATTGGGCAATGGAGTCATAGCTCAAAATGGATCAAAGCTAGGCCATACCAGGCTAATATGGAAGGGAAAGGTAGGAAAATCCACTGGATATTCAAGATTTAATGCATGGGAAATATGGAACAGATTAAGAAATCCAATTAAACACAGAGCAACTGAGAATTCTAAGTTTAATCTTCAGTGGAAAAACACATAAATTATTCCAAGCAAGTGACAGAGGGTACATTTAAACCAGTTCTGTCATTTTGTATCCTTAAAATAATTAAGAAAGTAGAAAACAATATGGTAAATAGAAGAAAACAACTAACAAGGAGATTACTTCACCAATGAAACTGACACAAGAATCTTATGATTCTGCAACTGTGTTACTGAAATTTGATCCATGGAGGCTCTGTGAGATCTTTACAAAATTAGTTTCATCCTTCTAACAGGTCCCAACTCATCAAATCCTATTAAATTTTAATTATAAAAATATATATAAAGATTATCTCCCAAGATCAGGAGGTCGAAATCAACAACCTAGCCAAAAATAGAAACAAATCCCTGAAAAGTTTGAATTGTCTGCCATGAAGGACATGCCAAATTTCTGAAAATAGGGCTCAACTCAGATGCTTGTATGTACATAACTGTGATAGTTGTGTGAAAATGGAAAGAGGCTATTGTATAGGATTTCATCCTGAGAAAAAACCTCTTTCGGCTTTTCCAAATTCATCTCCAACTCTCCAAAATGGCTACCGCAAAAACATGACAAATTAGGAAACATGGAATCCTGAAAAATGGTGCTCATAGATGGCTTTGATTCTCCCAGTTACTGATACCTGTGCAAACATTGAGAGAGGTTATTTTTCTTCGGCCTTTATGGAGAAAACATTCTCTCAGGTTTTCAAAATTCCTTCTGGTTTTCCCGAAATCACTCTCGGAAAACAAGTGGTCAAAATTGTGCAAACAATGGTTCTTTATTTTGGGGAAGGTGGTTTTGGAGGAGGAAGGTGGTATTTCAGAAACCCCCTAGGGTGGTAAGTGGTATTAGGGGGCGGGGGGGGGGGTCTGGTATCTTGTGGTGGTGACAAGTGTCCAAGACAAAACCACTTTCCTGGACTCCCCCCCCCCACCCCACCCTTTGTTAAAGCTCGGATGGCATGGGGGGTTCAGGAAACATTACGTGCATAGATTAATGTTTTTTGGGATATGTGTAGAATGTGAATTTTTTTTTTATTTTTTGTTTTTTTTTATTTGTTTTTTTTTTATTTGTTTTTTCTTTTTACATGTTTTCATTTTCATTTTAATTTTTTATTTAGTTTTACCTTTTTTTATTGTATTTTGTTTTAATTTTATTAAAGTTTGTTTTATTCTTATTTAACATTTGTTTTATTAATGTTTTACATTTTGTTTTTAATGTTCCATTTTTTTATTGTTTTTATTTGATTTTTATTTTATCATTTTTATTGGGTTATTATAATTTGTTTCTGAAATGTTTTTAATTATTTAAATTTTTTTTAATGTTTTTGTTTATTGATTATTTATTAATTATTCATTTAAAATTAATCATTAGTGCACTAATCTAACTTCTAACCTAAATACACTAATCTAATTACTAATTATTAACCTAACTAATTAATCTTTATTATTCTAATTAGTATTAAAATATGCCACTAAACATTTATTATTAACCTAATGTTTTTTATCCTAAGTTTGTTTATTCATGTAGGGACGAAATTGGAGGAGGGGTGAAGAAATGAAGGGAAAAGGAATAAAGGGTGCAACAAGGTGATGAAAGATCAGGTGAAATGGATGGAGATATAAGTGAAATCAACCGAGACCAACAAGCCAAATGTCTTCATCATGAGAGCAATGCTAGATAGATAGTTGAAGAATTAAATCACCTATGATTATAGGACCCCAACATAGGCTACACCTGGGGATGAAGAATATTTCAAGAGGTGACAAGAACCACAAAACTATGACACGTAGACCGGTTCCTTATCCATTGGGCCATGGATTCACTGCAGCTACAATCTTCGAACCGGGTCAAATTAAACTGAGCACTGAACCATACACTATCAGCTGCAAACTCTACTGGAAACCACACACTGCTGAAAAACATGCTCAAATGAATAAACTTATTCAAATTGCTACCTACCCTATATTGCTAATAATTTTTCTATTCTAAATGATACAATAATGCTAGTGCAGCCAGTCAAGCAACTACTCTAACAACTCTTCTCTTTCACTATTGTTAAACAATATCATAAATAGAACTTGCATGGGCAACATAGACTGATTTCCAACCCGATCTTCACAACACAAAGCCCTGGGACTGTGGACAATCACAGAAACTTTAGGTATCAATAGGCATTATGAAAAGAAAATCTCCCCCATATAGACAGCTATAGGATCATGATAAACATGAATTATCTCCTGATATTCAAATTTATCCATTTTGAGACCATGACCTGATAATACACATATGCCATATGTATCATTATGCAAATTCTAATTTTTCTGTAGATTTTCTAATGAACTTTGAGAAGAAGTTGTTGTTGAATCAAACCATGGAAATGACTGTCTAACCATGTCTATATCATAAATTATTTCAATTCCATAATTGGCACATGAAACATGATCTTGAAAACACAGGTCATCCAACAAATCCGCTATTGGATCCTGAAGAGGCTGACATGACTGTTGCATTGATTCAAATGAAATTTCCTGACTTTGTATGTATTTATCCTTCAACATCTGCTCAAGAGTTTCCTTAAAATTTTGAAATGAATTAAAGACTAATGGTACAAAGTTATATTCCACTGATTCAAATTTTGTTTCGATCTCTGAACTTTCATCTGGAATTTTAAAGTAAAGGGAACTTAGTGGTTGTAATTCTGGATCTAATCCTTAACTGATTCATTAGAAGATTCTACATCTTCAGTATTTACAACTTGTTTATAATTTTCTCTCTGAAATTGAAATGAAGAGAAACATAAAGGTAATGTCTTTCCACTTACTCTGGAATTTTCTGCATTTTTCTCATTGATGTCATAATTGCTATGCACAGGCTGACTTTCATGTTTGAATTGCAACTGATATTCTTCCTCTCAAAAATATGTTGTTGATGGTTTTGAAGATTTCACCTTGGTGTAATCCACATTATAGTTATCATACTTGAGTAGATCATCCATGAAGGAAATGTCATCAAACATACACATCATATTCGTTGATTTATCTTCTACAAGCCGAGTTGGAGTTTCATCTTTGACTATGTTATGAATTGAATACATGAAATGATCATTTTCCAATCCATGATACCAAGGGTGGGCTGAAAAGTGTTTGGGAATAATCACCCTTTCTTTCTTTGTAACCAATGGAACATGATGCCCTTGAACAACAAGTTCATTTCCCATGATGAATTTTTGCATCATTTATTTCATTGTGCTGGCCAGAATGTCCAGTTTGGCTTCTGAAGATTTCAGCTGCTCCTTTGTTATTTTCTCCCTTTATTTTGCCTTGATCTTTGACCTTTTGATAAACAAATTATCTTCCACACTAATTGCATTGTCCTGAATCTCCTTGAGTGTAGTAGTGTTCCTTTCTCTCAAATGAAATCTAATCTATGAATCAAAGGCATTTGGGTAATGTAAGAGAGCTAAACCAGGAGGTGGTCACATATCAGCAGGCATGGAATTGTAAATTTGATTGAATCTGGCTGAAAAGTGTTGCACTGTCTCTCTTGGTTGTCTTTTCAAATGATCATATTCTTCTAAAATGAGAAAAATATTTCTCTTGATCTCCCATTTACCAAGGAAGACTTCTACAAATTGATGAAAATTGGATATGCTTGCAGCTGACAAACCTTTGAACCATTCCTTATCTTTATCTTGCAAAGATAGAGAAAACATTCTGATGCAAACATCATCGTCTTCCACCTCAAATAGATCAAAAAAATTCTCAAAACCCTGAATCTATTTCTCAGCATTGATGTTACCATATTCTCCATCAAACCTGGGAACATATTTTTAGTAATTGACAGGGAAATCATGGAGTATAGGGGGTAAGATAAGAGGATTTTATCTATCTGGAATATTTGCAGGTGTAGGGGGATTGTAACACTAGGATTAACCTCTTGAGGCTCATTAGGTTGAACATGCTCTTCGTAAATTTTGGCAATATGATCTAGATCAGGATCATGAGAAGGGAAGAAATAATTAAAAATAAAACCTATCATATCTTAGATAAACTTCCATCTTAAATACCTGATCTTTTCAGATGGTTTGGTCATGTTTCAGGTTCTTCCTCCAGTGGAGTCTTTGAACTGGAATTGATCTGGAGTTGATTGGAGTTGCCAGGTGGATGATTCATCCTTCTTGTGTATGGTCATTGTCCCCCATTAATAATCACATCTGGAACTTGATATGCTTTCTGAGGAAGGTTCCCCAGTATGGTTGTCACTCTGTTAGCACTCTATAATTTGCCCAAGGCTGTGGAGGAAGTCACAAAGGTAACATCAAACCACTTGGAATCCTGGATCTAGCCCTCCAAGACTTAGAGAGGGCTCTCTCTTTCTGATCTAGCTTTGTTTGGATTGGATGTTAGGCTAGTTATAAGAGTACAAGGTTTGGTTTTTTAAATGGTTTAGTTGGAACAACAAAGGAAAAATCATTGGGCAATGGAGTCACAACTCATAATGGATCAAAGCCAGGTCATAACAGGCTAATATGGCATGGAAAGGTAGGAAAATCCACTAGATATTCAATATTTAATGCATGGGAAAGATGGAACAGATTAAGAAATCCAATTAAACACAGAGCAATTGAGAATTTTGAGTTCAATCTTCAGTGGAAAAACACAGAAATTATTCCAAGAAAGTGACAGAGGGTACATTTAAACTAGTTATGTCCTTTTGTATCCTTAAAATAATTAAGAAAGTAGAAAAAAATATGGTAAAAAGAAGAAAACAATTAACAAGGATATTACTTCACCAATGAAACCGACACAAGAATCATGTGATTCTGCAACTGTGTTACTGAAATTTTATCCATGGAGGCTTTGTGAGCTCTTTACAAAATTAGTTTCATCCTTCTAACAGGTCCCAACTCATCAACTCCTATTACATTTGAATTATAAAAATATATAGAAATATTATCTCCCAGGATCAGGAGGTCGAAATCAACAACCTGGCCAAAAATAGAAACAAATCCTTGAAAATTTTGAACTGTCTGCCATGAAAGACGGGCTAAACTACTGAAAATAGGGATCAAATAAGACACTTGTATCTCCAAAAGTATGACATATGTGAAAAAAATTAAAATAGGTTATTGTATATGAGTCCCTCCTGAGAAAAAATATATTTTGGGTTTTCAAAATGCATCTCCAGCTCTCCAAAAGAGTTATCGCAAAAACATGGCAAAATTAGGAGACATGGAATCCTGAAAAATGGTGCTTCGAGATAGATTTGATTCTCCAAATTCCTGATACCTGTAAAAAAAACTAAGATATTTTATTGGTATTCATCCCGTTATAGAGAAAAACCTCTCTCGTTTTTTCAAAATTCCTTCTGGTTTTCTCAGAATCACTCTCGGAAAATAGGTGGTCAAAACTGTGCAAAAAATGGTTTTTTATTTTGGGGAAGGTGGTTTTGGAGTAGGAAGGTGGTATTTTGGACCCCCCTAGGGTGGTAAGTGGTATTCGAGGGGGTCTGATAGCTTGTGGTGGTGACAAGTGTCCAAGCCAAAACCACTTTCTTGGACCCCTCCCCGCGCTCGTTAAAGCTCGGATGGCATGGGGGCGTCTGGGAAACATTACAGGCGTAGATTAATGTATTTTGGGATATGTGCAGAATGTGAATGTTTTCTTTTATTTTTATTTTTTATTTTATTTGTTTTATTATTTTTTTTTCTTTTTACGTGTTTTCATTTTAATTTTAATTTTTTATTTAGTTTTACATGTTTTTATTGTATTTTGTTTTAATTTTATTAAAGTTTGTTTTATTCTTATTTAACGTTTGTTTTATTAATGTTTTATGTTTTATTTTTAATGTTTCATTTTTTATTGTTTTTATTTTATAATTTTTATTGTGTTATTATAATTTGTTTTTGAAATGTTTTTTAATTATTTAAATTATTTATAATGTTTTTGTTTATTGATTATTTATTAATTATTCATTTAAAATTAATCATTAGTGCACTAATCTAACTTCTAACCTAATTACACTAATCTAATTACTAATTATTAACCTAACTGATTAATCTTTATTATGCTAATTAGTATTAAAATATGCCACTAAACATTTATTATTAACCTAATGTTTTTTATCCTAAGTTTGTTTATTCATGTAGGGACGAAATTGGCGAAGAGGTGATGAAATGAAGGGTGCAACAGGGTGATAAAGGATCGAGCGAAATGGATGGAGAGAGAAGAGAAATCAATCAAGCCCAACAAGCTAGATGTATTCATCACGAGAGAAATGCCAAATAGATAGCTGAAGAATCAAGTCACCTATGATTATAGGACCCCAACAAAGAATGAGGTTTAGGTTCCTTCCCTCTCCCTTATCTTCCTTTTGTGTCATGTACATTCAAGATAAAAATAGCATATGCTCTATATCACTTGATTAGGCATATTTATCGATAATCTTTGGTAGGGGCCACCTTCATTGTTGCTTTGAGTTGTGGATCTAGATAGACCTGCACCCTCACATATTTGTAATATTTAACCACCAAGTTAGCGATACTATAAAGCACATTAAATTGGTTTCTTGTAGTCCCTAATAATTTTTAGAACACCCTCTAAAATTTATTAAACGATTCCATGGACCAAATAAACAAGGCACTAAAATCCCTTTCATTCATCACACCAAACCCATTCCTTTTCCCTTTTCCCCCCATTATTGCTAGGTTCTCTTTACTCCCACTTATTACTACATGAAGTGAGCCTAGTAACTAATAGGGAAGCCCCACTTGGCTAGGAACCTCTTACATGGTCTAAAGTGGAAAGGAGAGTTGGTATCGTGAGAGTGGCCAACCTCCTAGTTACACAAGTCTTCACCAATGTGTTGGGAATTTACATATTAGGGTGCGATATTGTGTGGTAACAATTTCCTTTAGATGTTTTTTCATAGCTACTTTTTGTCTAGTTTTTTGACAAAAAATTAATTTGGCAAACAAGAAAACACACTAAGTGGTAAATTGTAAATCCATAAAATACAAACACTTCTTTGAATCAAGAGTTGAATTGGAAAAATTGAATAAGGATAAGTCATGTAATATGAGTCATTGAATTGTATAAAGGGTGAAGTTTCAAACCCTTTCAAAGCCAATTGTGAAAATTGTCAAAAGGGACCTACCTAAAATTAAATGAGGAGGTCATTATTTTTTATTGTCCTCGAGTGAGCTACATCAAAGTAAAAATAATTGTAAAATAATACTTTGGGGTGCATAATTGGTAGCACTTGACATCCTAAGGTTGTTTTCCACAAGTAAAAACAAGCGAGTATAAGTAAGCATAAAAAATTTAAAATGGGCAAAAGAGGAAATTGTTTGCAAAATACTAATCAATAACTTAAATAACTACAAGACTCCTTACATGAATTGGATAATTGGGTTGTTGATATTCACAAACAATTGGATATGAAGGATAAATTGATTGAAGTACTTCAACTAAAATTAATTGAAATTGAGGATGTTAGTTGATGTTAGTTGTGACATAGATGACTTAATGAAAATAATGGATGTTATTTGTGACACAGATGATCTAATGTGATGCACACCCTCTCTCTCTCCTTGGGGATACTTGACCTCCCAGTCTAGGATTGTTCAAGAAATTGAGTCGGATCGACTCTTCGGGTCTCTTCCAGATTCCAAATCGATTGACATAGGTCCCCCTTCCTTCAAAGTGCAGGTTCAGCCAAACCCATGGGATCTTTCCTGGCTTCTTTGAAGAATTTGAATAATAGGTGCTAGCTCCCCTCGTTAGGTCCTTTCCTTCATATGACCTCAGGTTTTTTCATAGGTGCCAACTCAAAGGGCTCTTTGGAGCTTTGAGCTCTGGGTGTTTTGTCTCACTGCTCGCCAATTCCTCCAAAATTCGAACTGGTAAAATTCTGACTTGGTGTGTGAGGGATTAACAAAACCCACTCCTTTTCCAATCAACACCCTTGATTTCTTTGGGCTCTGGGTGTTTCGACGATTTTCAAAACAAGACTCCATGAAATCTCTGAAGTAACAAACCTTTGAATTTCACGATCTCCTGACACGCATCCTCCATTGTTAACGACCCAGATATATTTCAACTTCGACTGATTCAACCTTGTAATCTCTTAAAATTTAACAATCTTTGGAATGGTCGATATGACGACATGCATCCTCCCTTATCCTATGGTCATGATTTACTTCGACACTTCAACCTTTAGGATTTTTAACTTGCGTGACCCCACTTTCATTCGAAGTGTCTATCTTATGAAATGGAAGATCTATTGACACGTGACCTTAGATAAAATATGACTCAGATGAAATCTGGCTCTCCAAACTTCGGAATTTATTGTTCAACACACTCCTTTTTCTCCTAGAGTGAATTTTCTCTGAAATGGTAGATCTTCTTCCACGCGTCCCTTTCCAATAGATGGTTATGATGAACTCTGGCACTTTGGCCTTTGGGAGTTCTTACTCCACTCAACTCTACTTTCCTCTGGAGTGACTTTCCTCTAAAGTAGAAGCTCCTTTGAAACCTGTCCTCACAGGATCAACGACTATATCTATCTTTGTCTCTCGTTGACTTCGGGAGTTCTCTACCCTTCTGCACTCACCTCCTCTAGAACGTAGGATCTCCTGACACGTATCTTCGACTGATGGATGGTTGAGATCTTCTTCGCTAATCTAGCTTCGGGGATTTTCGAAGCACCACACTCCAAATATTTCAGAGTGATTTTCCTTCAAATACAAGGATCCACTGACACATGTCCTGATCAAATGGATGGTCCATATTTTCTCTGCTCCTTATTGAATTAGAGAGTTATTCAACCTCGTTCACTTGCTTATTACTGGAGTATTAAACCTCTATACTTTAAGATCTATCGCCATGTGTCCTTCGCAACAAACAGTTGTGATCTACTCCACTCTTTGGAGCTTTGGGAGCTTTTCACACTCCATGACTGAAATCTCTTAGAGTACTGTTCCATGTAGTTTCAGATATGTTGAAACATACCTCTAGGTGACCAATGACCAAGATCTAATCTGGACTTCGGAGCTTCGGAGATCTCTCTCTCTCTCTCCTTGTCTGTAAACTCTCGGAGTGCTTCTGCTTTGGAGTTTTAGATATTTCACCACCTGTTCCTCTGGATGATGGACGGTCCCTAACCACTTCAGGACTTCGGCGAGTCCTCACTCCTGTGCACACAAAGAGATTAAATATTGTTCACTTTACCTAGATCCAACAGTTACTAGTCCATGCATTTAGATTGAATGGTTGGAGTCTGTTCCTCCTCTTCATGCTTCTACTTCCTCTCGAATTGGAAATAATTCAAGTGTTCAAGGGTTGTGGTCCTTGAACCATTCTCCTACGAGCCCGACGACTTCGGTCTCATCTTATGCTACACCTCCTAATCTTTAAAATTTGAAACAAATTCACTTCCTACTCTCACCTTGCGCTTGTCTAAGTCCTCAGACGTTCTCAACACTTGTTTAAGTGTTGATCCAGTGCTCTCTATGCACCTGCTCAACGTACTCCTTGTCGAGATTCTAGAGTATTCAACTACTTTGTATTTATTCAACTTCTCCAACACTTTGGAAGGTGTTGGTTCTATGTACTCTTGTTACTTGCTCAATTCCCTCCTGGCAGAGTTTATATAGTTTCAGTAACTCTGGTTGTGCTTACTCTACATAGACTTTCCTCCAGAGTATTCAGTAGCTCTGAGGCTCCTTCTGAGTATGTGAATATTATGGTGTACCCTCTTGGTATGTTCTCTTCCGAAATCTCCACAAAGTCTATATATGCACTCCTTTTGTTAGCTCACAAAGTTTCTCTACTCTAGTGTGCACTCCTTGCATAAGCCCAAAGAACCCAGAACTTCTCAGTAACGCAAGGATAGAGAATTATATCTTCTCCTGCAGATGAAAACTATCACAAGAATATCTTGCATACATAAACACATGCATATATCATTCATATAACACAGATAACACAAATAGATATCATACACAGAAAAAACTTCTTTCTTTGTATTAATATGAATGTATGTTTACAAATATGTATAGAGTCTGGACTACAACAGAGTCTCAGTTCTTTCTCCTACTCGTATGCTTCATAGTCCTAAATTCTAATATACCCTTCCTCAACGGGGTATATCTTTTTACAAGAGGGATCCTCGACCTTATCCTCTCAATCGCCTTAGTGCCATCACTGTCTCAGTTAAGACATCTTATCCCTACGGCTCATTACAATGAATGAAGATCCAGATATGACTCAAATATAGACCTGCTTACAGTCAACCATTAAGGTGACCCTATTCACTACCTCTACAAAGGCATGGCTCGGCTTTACTCAACCTTACAACATAAATATGTATAGGATCATATTTCAAATTTACAAATGGGAGGGTTGACACCTCTCCCTTTCTCCAATGCATGCCTACATTCTAGTTTTCTGGTGCATTTGCTGAGGTGGAAAGATGCTCATGCATCATACTCGATTACTCCAAAAAATTCATGATCTCCTTCTCGTGATCTCTCCATCTTTGTTGAAATCCTCTTGGATCCCAAACTTGTTCTTGAAGTTGTCCTTCTGCTCCTCTTCTTTGTTTTTGTTGTTGCTACTTCCCTACCACTGCAGGCTCTTCTATGGTAAACCTCCTCCTATTTTCGATTGTCTCCTGTGTTGATTCCAACATCAGCCTCCTAATCTTTTCAATCTCCTTGTCTAGCAGGTCTATGGGCTGGCTCCCCCTTTGCAGTCTGCTCAGCTGCATTTTCTCTTCCTTATGCACATCAAAGGGCATATCATCCTGATCCCCCATGTTGTTTTTACCTCCTGTGGCCTTAGCTTGCCACTCTGCTGCAAACTCCAATTTTGCAGTCTCCTCACTGATTTCCTTCTCAACTATCTCTTCTGACATATTGACTTCTGCCAGTTCTTCTGATTGTGCGCTCCCATGTTCCTCCAGCTTCTCCTTAGGCTGGTATCCTCCTCCATATTCCTCCAACTTAACCTGTTGGATGTGTCTACTTTACACTATCACACTTTTCTCCAGGGCTTCAAATTCCTCCCACAGATTAGCAAAGTCCATTTTGTGTGTTTCCTCTTCTGTTGCAGAGTTTAATTCTACATTCATCTCCTTTTCATCTTCCTGGATGAAAAATTTGAGCAACTCCATTGAATTATCTTATGCTTCTCCTACATGGGTGGACTTCAATATATGTTCCATTTCCTCCTTTATGAGAGTCTCTGCTAGTTGTCCTTCTTATGTTGTATATACAACACATATGCTAGGCTCTACTTGGCTGCCTAGCAGGAATATTTTGATTCCTCCAATGATTAGAATACACATTTGATCTTCCTCTTTGACGGTGGAAGTATTTAACTTCTCATAATATTCATTCACATGGTCAACAAACCCACATGAATCTTCATACAGATGAGACCTTTCTTCTGCGTCCCTACCACCTGTCAACATTCCTTGTTGATATGAACTTTCCTCTGAGTTCTTGAGACTTTCAGACAATCTCATTTTACTTCCCTTTCCCACCTGGAAATATGAATTTTCACTGTTTCCCTCCTGACAGTCTATGAAATCCTCAATTGATCTCACCTCATTGCCCACCTAGCAATTCAAAAATTCATCTCTTCCCTCCTGGCAGTTTATGAGACCTTTAACTGATCTCTCTTCCTCATCACTGAGGTTTTTTCCAAATTTTGGCCCACAAATGAAAACCAGATCCTCCTTTGTATCACTAAGCTTTTTAGCATGCCTCAACCACCTTTTCAACACCTATTGTTGTCCTTTGTCCAACAAATTTTGGACAGGCCACTTTACTTTCCTCTTCAAGGGCCATTCATATGTCCAACCTCCTTGTGCTTCTTGTTGCATCTTCATCATCAAATTTTATATCTCTACTCTCACCTTCTCGAGCTCCTTATATTTATATGAGCGATATTCTCCTTGACCACACCTATGGCCTTTAGTATCCATCTCTGTCTGCCTGCCCTCCTGGCAAGTCTGTTTATCACTCTTCAATTGAGAGAATCCACAACTTCCTCTTGCAACCCACCTGGATGTCTATTTGACTATTGCACACTTGCAAACAATCATACACAGAGCAATCAGTACTCTGTCTCCTTCTTCACATGTTGTCCACGGATGAAATTAAGCTTTTTGTACCATGTGATGTTATCATCCTATCTCTTTTCACCTTCTCTCTTTTTCCTGTATCTACAAATAAAATTTCAGCTCTCATACCACTTGATGCACACCCCCTCTCTCTCCTCAGGGCTGATCGATCTCTTAGTCTAGGATCATTCAAGAAACTGAGTCGGATCAACTCTTCAGGTCTCTGTGAGACCACAAATCAATTTACACAAGTCCCCCTTCCTTCAAAGTGCAGGTTTAGCCAAAGCCATGGGCTCTTTCTTGGTCTCTTTGAAGAATTTGGATAACAGGTACTAACTCCCCTCACTAGGTCCTTTCCTTCATATGACCTCAGGTTGTGCCCAGGAGCCAACTCAAAGGGAACTTTGGAGATTTGGGCTCCGAGTGTTTTCTCTCACCCCTCACTAACTCCCCCGAACTCCAAACTGGAAAAATTATGACTTGGCACATGAGGGATCAACGACCCCCACTCCTTTTACAATCAATGGTGTTTTGTCCATTTCGTCACTTAGGTGAGAAAAACAAAGGCACTTGCATGTATAGTTGGGCCTACTAGACAAGACAGAGGTTAGTGCATGAGTTAGACAATCCAAGCACATGAAATAAACAAGTAAACAAACTAAAAACAACTAAGGAAATAAAAATAGAATGCATAAGAAACTTTGAAAAAAAAAACAATCAATCAATGAACAAGATTATGCCACCAATGGATAACTATATTAGTTGGAAAAACATCATAGAGAAAGGAGGAATTATGAGTCCCCTCTTCGTCCTTGGGAGGGCGCTTGAGTTCCCTAATGGAGAGCTCTTCTTACAATGGTAGAAAAGAAAGAAAATGATGAAGAAATCAATGCCTATTCCCTCAAGAGGTGAGTAGAATGGCCTATTGGAATGTTGCTAGAATGCTCCAAGGAGAAAAGAGGATTCTCAAGGGAGGATTGAGGAAGCATAAAACTAATATGAAAATATTAAATTCTTAGTGCACCTATGGCCTCCATTTTTAACATGCCTCAAGGAAATATTCAATTGGTTCTCAGTGTGAACAAGAGGCCCTTTAGGGCACCCTTTGGTCCTTGACCAACCTCCCATTCGGATTCAACTCAGATATGAGGGTCAAATAAAGTTGGGAGTTAGTCCATAAATGGTTGAGAGGCCGAAAATAACCATAAATGAACAGTTCATAGGAGTGCACAGATTTTCTCGTACATAGTCGCGCATATGGCACATTGTGCGCTCTACGATATTCTTTGGCCCGTGCAATGTGTGCGAGCTTCCTTTAGTGAGTTAGCGCATGTCAATGTTTGCCCAGTTGTATAGTATTTGCCTCTTGGAAATGCATTTTGGTGTTGCATGTGAACTAATAGGTGTTTGTCACTCCTGTATTTCTGTAACCATTTGTGTGCAATGTTGCGGATGAAATTTTAGTGATAACAGATGCCCCCTGATGTGTGAGGTTAGGAGCATGTGTATATCCTAAATACGTCAATGTTTCTTCTACTAAGAGTACCATTGTAATGAAGAGTGTTGATAATAACTGTAAGAGAGATCCATTCAGAGGGAGAGGGGAAACTATGGGATCCAAATCTGTCTCTAGGGAGAGGAAATAAAATATGTATACAAACAAGGCGGGCATGCCCCATGCTCTTGTCTTCTAACTTAAAAGGTAAGATAGTAAGTGAAGTTGTATGCTGATGTAGATAACTGGAGTTCCTTCCAGGGAAGTTTGATAATGGTGGATGACAATTCTGATGGTGAACATACTCTAAAAAGAGGCAAGGACACCTATAATAAGTGTCGATGACTCATAGGCATTGATGGCCTAAGAAATTCAGAGGTCTTTGGCTGGTATAAAACAACTGAAATAGTCGCATAGTAAGACCCACTGTGACATGAGATTTTTCTGAAGTCAAATGTTATGGGGGTCAACGACATTAGAGAGCAATGATGGTTCAATGTGTTCTGTCTGATACTCCTCATTGTAAAGGTAATGAGAGTCAAGATAATGTCTCCCTTCTAGAAACTGTGCTGATGTCGATAGAAAGGGAGACGTGAATCCAAGAAGCAAAGGGCTTCATGAAATCCACAGAAATAAGATCAGGAACTGATAGGGAACATGGAATAAGTCAAGATGCGATGAGACTCAAGACTTCCCTTGGTTGTTGGTATGTTTGAAGGATGATTTGCAGCAACCGTGAAACTGTATCTAGTGTTAGGGGGACAACTAGACATGGGGTTAAATTGTGCCAGAAGCGTGACAAAGTGGGAAAACTTAGAGATCAAGGGTACATGGACTGTGGGATACTTGAGGTTTATGAATGATGTAAGAATGAGTAAAGCATAGTGGATGCCCCAACCAAGGGAGACATGGGTTACTTTTCCAGAAAAAGAAGGCCATCAAGGGTGACGACAAAAATATAAGTAAATTATGGAAACAAAGGCTTTTTATAATTACTAAATAAATAAAGAATAATTTGGGATGAGTGTATAGATATAGAAATGGGTGTCCCAGTGCAAGATGGCTTGGCCAGTGAAGGCGCAAGTTGTGTGAAGAACTAGTGGAGGGTGGGGGCCCCATGGGTGGGTTTTTGTATGAGGTAAATGAATGGAGTGTAATTTGCATATGGGAAAACTGATTGTGGATGAAATGGAGGTTTAATGATACTAAAGAGGTGTAGTCAAAATAGAATCAAGATGAAATAACTTGGGATTCCATTGGGAAAGCTAGCAAAATGATGAGAAGGAGTATGTGGCTTATTCTCGGAAATGTGTAAGACTATCAGGACTCCCATCCCTAAGGGGTGAAAGAAGCATGAGTGTCAAAGTACCAAGGGGAAATATGAATGGGACAACTCATGTGGGGAAGAATGCTACTGGGTGACAGTACCAAAATGCAGTAGAGGTGACAGTACTACAGAGCCAGATGTAGGGACCCTAAAGGTGAATGTCAGAGGGTGTGATTGGACGATGCAATTGATATTTAGAGGGAATGATTACATTGCAGTGTCAAACATATACCTGAAGGGGATGCACTAGTTTGTGATGACCAATTACCTACACACATTAAAATCAAATACCCAACGTGAACAATATCTGAATATAAAGAACATATAATAGTTATTTGATAATTTTGAACATGAGCATGCGTACCAGGATGTGATGTGAGAAAAGTGCTCCCTCGAGGGCAAGTGCAAATGGTGACCTGGGGAATGTGGATGTGTAGATGGTGAGACCCTGATCCCATGGCTGAAGACAGATTGAGAAACAGAGACTCTGAGCTCCTATAACTGAGTGTGGAAGTTTGGAAAAAGGGACTATATATGGTTGTGGGGCCCACAATGCCACCTCATTTGTACCCACTGCTATAGTGAATTGACAATATTATTTGGAGGATTTTTGAAGATTACGGGAGTTTGAGCTGACCGATCCAGGATTTGCGAGAGGCAGGTTAGTGGTCCCATCCTCCTGCATAGTAGATAGTTTCTATTTTTGAGGTAGGGGTCATACGGATGGTCATACTAGGGTAGGTTTAGGGCTAGGCCCACTAATGAACAGGAGAAGGAAGCATACCCAAGTTGAGATGCACGGGTATAATTCCATCTCCTGTGCATGATGTGCGACTGTGAGGATCACAACCATTCATAGGGGCATGTGGGTGGGAAAAGCAGGCACACACTAGATTCACGCCTATTGAAATTACAGTTTCATGTTGCAAACAATTGTTTCTCAGACAGCTGCGCATTAGTGTGCAACTGTGTAGAGAACATGTGCACATGGATGCACACCTATGGGTGTGACAACTGCACATTAATGCATAGTTGTTTCACTGACATCTGCACATTAATGAGAAACTATTTCTCCAACATTTGTTCATTAATGTGTAGTTGTGCGAAGAACATGTGTGCATATTTGCGCGCCTGTGGGGGTGAAAGTTGCACATTGGAGGTGAAGCTAAGGGGTTTTCAAAGTTTGAATGTTTTGATATTTTTGATTAATGATGAGTGTTGACCAAGTGTTTCTGTGTGAATGCAGGTGATCAGTTGATCATGCCAGTTCACTAGACAGAGAGAGACTGGGAGCCCCTCTGGGAGGCGATGAGAGAGGAGCCTGGCGTTCGAAGACTCTTGATAGCCTGTAGGCTACTCAAGTTATTTGACTACCCACTGATACGGTCGTAGGAGTACCTACTTCAGTATCTTATATCGATGTGGAGAGTTTATCTGTAGTGCTTCATTGTGTGGGGGAAGCAACTAACATTCTCAGCTCTTGAGGATGTATATTTTTTTACGGGGCTCCCCTTTCAGGGAATAGCCCTGTCTGCTGACCCCTAGCTGCCAGGGGATGTGCGGTTGATAGACGTGGCACAATATTATTGTATGGGGCTGAACCTGATGTCAATTTTGGTTTTTCACATTGAGGCAATGGATTCACTCTTGCATCAGTGCATCACGACCATGATTGTCAGGATTTATGGATCATTAGCTATTTAGCGGATCACTGGTGGTCAACTGAGGACTATGGAGAGAGTCCTAGATGGGGAATTTTTCACCTCGGGTTTGATGTTGCACACTAGGATGATGGGGTAGATTCACTGGTGTTGGATCACCGACTCTGGTGATTTTGTGTTTGGATCTATCCTAGTGGCATGGTTTCTGGAGGGGGTGCCCATGTTGCGCCCGAGGTTTTTATTACTACCTGCAGGGTCGTATGAGCCGTGACTGATGTGGTGGGATCAGATTTTGGCATGACATAGAGGGGGAGAGGGTGGCCACTAATGTACGACCATGTTGGTGTGTGTGTGGCATCATATGCCAGAAATCATACTTCGATTCCCATATGGTGGGATGGATTTACGACATGACCCAGCCATGCAACTACCTCTTGGAGAAGTCTGGGACCAGAGAGGTATGTTGGTGTTTTTATGTTTTGTGATTTTGATAGTGTAGCATATATTTGTATATGTATGGATGTTGATTCTATCTGTGTTGTTGTGTTTGCAGATGTGGGGCATCGAGGCCGAGAGGTGGAGATGGTTGGAGAGTCAGCTTGCCAGGGGCCAATGAGACCACCGCGGGCAGAGGCGTTGGTAGGAGAGTGACGTAGGAGGGATGAGGCTTATTTGAGGCCAATGGATGAGGCAAGGGCCAGATGGAGACATAGGTTCGATGATCCAGGTGCAAGGACATCACATGCACCATAGGAAGAGGCTGGCAGGGGGATGGAGGATCTTCATCACCGGTTCGAGGAGGTGTTTCAGGGTGTGTCAGAGGATATGTGGTCCCACATTAAGGATGAGAAAGTCTTGGAGTAGTGTGTGGGTGTTCTGGCCGAGTGGCAGACCTTGATCCACTGGGAAGCTATAGTGGGGTAAGCAATCACTGGTCGATTTCCCCCTGGACTTGGAGGACCCCCAACTAGTGGGGTACCTCCTACTAACAGAGGACCTAGTGGGGGAGATTTGGGGGCACCGTGAATGTCGGTTCTATCCTTTTGTATGTATATAGTCCTGCGAGCCCATTTTGTATAGGGTAGGTTGATACCCATTTTGTACCTATAGGGCTGAGGGGACTCACTTGCCTATGGGAGATGTATATGTTGTACATTTTGTAAAAATTTGTGATACTTTGACCAATATATATATGGATATACATATTTGGGATCTTTGTGATGCTTACATGTGTTGATATTTGTGATGGATTCTGATGTCTAATCTATATGTTGTGACTGATGTTTGATGATTTATGTATGTGTGATGATGTCTTGATGTGATAAATTCCAATCTAACACTAGGTTAGTCATCTTATCTGCTATTTGATTAAATTATCATGGAATATGTGTAAATGTAATTGAATCAAAGTTTCTATATAAGAGTCTAACTTGCAGGTATTTGCAAAAGAGGCAAGGATCGTGGACACGGTATACATTGTTGAGCTGCAGGACGACAAGTTGGGAATCTAATAATATGCTAAGGTGATGAATGTGTCTATGACTGGCCTCAATGAGGAGACCAATAACGACAACATATTCTACTTGGTTGTTGGTGGCTGAGCCCAAACATATGTCATTGGAGTGGAGTAGTTCATGTGAGGGGGTGTAGAGGGCCCAAGTGGCTGAAGCGAGATTCTATGTCAAAGAGCTAGCTCTGTCATCATAACCAATGTGGTAGGCCGATGGAGGATGCATCTATCAATAAAACAGATGGTAGATCAGACATGAGGAGTGGAGGAAAAAAAAGAATACTAAAAACTCTACAAATGTGTACAATGAAAAATCCTAGGGTAGAATTACTATGCTCAGGCATAAAACTTCTTTAAGTACAACCCGCTGACGAGTTCTTTGAGAGGATATCCTTCTGGGGAGGGCAAGATGTATGCTCCTTTAGTGAGGCAGTGTTGGAAAATGTAGGGTCCATGCCATAATGACTCTAATTTCTCATGACCGAGAGTATCATGAGAGATATTGTAGGCTAGGACGAGATCTCTTCATTAAATGAGTGATGGTTGACATGGAGGTCAAAGGTGGATTTGGACCATTTTTTAGTTGCCTAATTGTTCTGTAATGAAGACCGACGATCTTCATCCAACCACTCTAAGGTTAGCAAGCACTTATCCATTGGAGCAGTGTCAGGTAATAACTTGATGGCGGTGCGCAATGTGGGAATTTCACACTCGATGAGGAGGGTGGCTTCAATCCCATGGGCGAGATGAAATAGTGTAAAATTGGTGGAAGTTTTGACTACCGTGCGATAGGCCCATAATGATTAAAACAACATATGATACCATTTTGTTTTATGTTTGTTGACGGTACGTTGCAACATGGTTTTGAGGACTTTGTTAACAACCTTCACCTGCCTATTGGAATGAGGGTAGTATGGGGAGGAAAACTCATGGGAGAATCCTAACCTTGAGGAGATTTCAGTGAAGATCTCATTCTCAAAGTGTTTACCATGATCAGAGACTAATTGTAGTGGAATTCCGAAATGGGTGATTATGTGGTTGAAGAAAAAACATGCTACAGTGTCAGTGGTATTGTTGAAGGTAGGCCTGGATTCCACCCATTTGGTAAAGTAATATACTTCCATGACAATGTACTTGTGTCCATTACTAGATGGAGGGTTGCAAGTCATGAAGTCTATGCCCCATTTGTAGTAGGGGATGACGGTGATGACTAGATGTAGAAGAACAGGTGGTGATCATGCTTTTTTTGCATAAAGTTGGCATTTGTCTCATCGCTTGATAGTGTGGATGTAGTCATGAAACAATGTGGGCTAGAAGTATCATGCTTGAATAATTTTTTGGGTGGTGGAGATACTTGAGAGGTGGCCACCACAAGCACCGCTATGGCAATTGTTCAAGACTATATCTTCTTCGTCAATGGTCAAACATCGGTGAAGTATGGTGTCGACCCCACGTTGATACAAAACATCACCAATGAGGAGGTACTGAGGGGCCTAATGGTGAATGCGTTGGTGATCATATCGAGAGAGATGAGATCCAAACTTCTGTTTCTGAAGGTATACGAGGAGGTCACCATACCAAGGGTCATCCGAGGGGAGGAAGAAGAAGTGTTCGTTGAGAAAATTTGTATTGATGGGTGAACCTTTAGTGTCTAAGGAAAACGTTGTGATGAGTTCAAAGAGAACAAGTGATTTCTTTATTTTGGGAGTTGATAACTCTGGGTTATATTCCTGAAGGATGACGATCCATCAGGAAAATTTGTCGTTAATATTTCATCGACTAAGTAAGTATTGCATGGGGTTAGAATCTTCCACGACTTTGGTAGTGCGAAGCAGGATATAATGACGCAGTTTCTAAACTGTGAGTACAACTGTGATGGCTAGTTTCTCATCGTGATTGTATTTCAGTGGTGGTTCTGAAAGATTTTTACTAATGTAGTAAATAACATTCTCGCATCCATCATCCCCTAGTTGGAATATGACTCCTTCTACTGAGACAGAGGAGGTTGACAAGTAGAGGATGTAATCACAATCATAGTCTGGAGGACTAATCAAAGGGGCATTGGATAGCGCTGCCTTTAAATCATCAAAAATTCTTTGGGCATGTTCATCCCAGTGGAATGGGATATCATGACATAGTAAGTGAAGGAAACCATGTGTGTGAGTGGTTTAATATAAGACAAAGCATCATAAAAAGTTGGTTTTTCCTTGTAGGCTCTGCAGTTGGTGCAAATTCCTCGGTGGGGGAATTTTTGTGATAGCTTGGACCTTGAGGGGGTCCATTGTGATGTCGTGCTGGGAGACTATGAACCCAAGGAGGATTCCGAAGGTGATGCAAAATACACACTTGAGGGGGTTCAAGTGGATATTGTACTGGCAAGATTGTTGAAATACAACTCGTAAGTCATCAAAATGCCGAGTTCATTTCTTGGATCGAGCAGTGAGGTCATCCAAGTAAGCGAGGATGATGCAAGTGAGATCATTGAAAACGTAATTCATGGCCCATTAGAACATAACACTTGCATTCTTTAGGCCAAAAGGCATGACACGATAAGAAAATTTACCCCATGGGGTAGTAAAAGCGGTTTTATATTGATCTGCTGGATGGATTTGAATTTGATTGTAGCCGAAGAACCCATCCATGAAGGACAATGCCTCATGGTTGGCATAGTCATTGGTAATTTGGTCGATGAAAGGGGTTGGGAAGTTGTCTTTGGGAAAATCATGGTTGAGATCACGAAAGTCAGTGCAGATGAAAATAGTGCACTATTTTTGGTTAACAGGGACGGGGTTGGAAATCCATGAGGTATACGCAATGGGGTAAATGAACCTAGTGACACATAACTTGTCAATTTCGGCTTTGATAGCTGCAAATTTGGATGGGTGAAGTGGGCGTTGATTTTGACGGACTGGGGAGACATCTGGCCATGTGTCGGTGCGATGTTCGACTATTGAAGGATAGAGGCCAGGCATCTTCGTATATGACCAGGAAAAAATATCCTGGTATTCCTGAAAGAGAGATTTGTAAGCTGTGAATTCCTCAAGGGAGTATGCGATGCCAATGGTGATTTCCTCTATGATTCTCGGTTTGATGGAAATGTCAATTTTGAAAGTGGGGGAGATGTTGGCCATGTTTCCTTCTTTAAAAGCATTGAGGGCCAGGATAGGGTTGTTGAACCAGTCTATATGCCTTGACAAAATAAAATCCTTGGTTTCGATTGCACATATGGAAGCTTGGATAGGGGGTTCAAAAGATTATCGTGAGACAAAAAGAACTCTATGATGGAGTGCATTCCATGGGAAATCGGGGGTAGTGAGTTCCTCCAGGATATCTTCATCACAGTGATAAATGCGGGAATACAAGGGATCCATGGAGGGGACATGGGTGACTGTCACAGTGTGATTGTTCTCAAATGGAGAATACATAGAGGGGATATCGCAACCATGTTGTGATGGTTCCCTTAACATAAACCAGATGTCCAGACACTGTGGGGGGTAAAATATGGTAGGGGGTAAGATTTCTTGGGGGAAATGAACCGTAGAATTGGGAGGATTTGGGGGAATATCCTCACACATTCTATCCATGAACCATGGAGGGGTGGGAAGTGACTTGGGTTCAAGGGAGGTGATGTGAACAATATCTAGAGAAGGGATAGGGGGAAACACTTGCATCATGTGAGGTGAGGTGGTCGAATGATTTTGAATAAGGGTTACTTGACGACGCCTGTATTCAATGATCAAAGGAAATTGGTATGTGAAATGAGTAAGTGAGTCACAAAGAGAGCAAGGGAATCTCATCCATTTGGTTACTGATGTCAAGACGTAATGGATGTCAGTGATGTGGGTACCTAAAGGTGTTGGTAGAGAAGGTTCTTGCTGAAAGGTTTGGCGTACTGCTGTTAGCGTCTATCGAAACTGAGGTAGAGTTGGGCAATGATGAGTGTAGTGGCCATACTCTGAACAGATGGCATAAGAAAATTTGGTTCACAACCCTTTACTGCCTGTAGTGGGGGATGTTGTGGTAGTACTAGGTGTGCTTGGTGATGTGGTTGCTAGAGGGAGTTGAATCAGATTGCATAATTCAGGAAGAGAAGGATATATATTAGTGGGGTGTCCCTCTCTTTCGCAGAGTGCACAAGGAGGTTGAACTCAGGGAGGAAGTGGAGCAGTGGGCTCTTTCTTCTTTCATCTGCCCCCAACCATGACAGTGGTGCTAGAAATTGGGGTTGAGGGTGGTGTGGCTGAAGTTAGTACTAGAATATGCATTGGGATTCCCTCTGACCGAGGGAGGGATGGTTGAGGAACCATCATGGGAGGGTGTAGATACCATACAAGGATGGTGAGCACCATGTTGGGAAGGGTAAGTGTCACGGCTACCTAAAATGCTTGTACTCCTAGTGGGGGGAAGAAGAAGGGAATTTTAGTGATGTCTTGGGGGATTTTCTCCCAGGCCGGAATTTTCCCCTGGGGGAGGGGGAAATCGGGGATAGGTGGTGTAGTAGGGTTCTTAGGTAATCCCTGAGCTAGAATTTATTCAACTAGTGGGACATAGAGGTGGGGAGAGGCCTCAGTGGGAGGGATGGTTTCTCCAGTGTGAGTTCCATTAGAAGATACGAAACACACTTATGTTGAACGGTGTATGAGAGGTGGTGCTCCATGGTATTACCCTAACAAGGATGGGTCCTTAAAAATTTTGGGGGCCATATACATTAGTGGATAAGTGTCGAAACTAGTGCAGACAAGGGGTATGATGTTATCAATGTTGGCAGAGGGTTAGGCTCGTAATGTGAAACTTAGTCGATGGTGATGATTTTCCCATTGTGGGGGAGCATCACCATTCGAAACATAGAAGAGGTTGTTGCCTTCATAGCCTACATATGTCCAAACAAGATGTTTTAATTGAGCGGGGTGTTGATAACCTCAATGTTGATGAGGATGGTTTTTCCCTCTAGTTCAATGGGGACATTTTGAAAGATCCCTTCAGGGGAGGATGGTCGACCATCATAAGATCTTAAAGTGATGGTGAATGGTACTATCTCAGGGGAGCCAAGTTTATTCCATACATTTTTGGACATGATGCACCTTCATCAATGATACATTGATGAACTGTGATGTTCCGAATTTTGACTGGTATTTGGAAAGATACCAAAGCGGGGAGATGAGGTTCCCCACTATCTACATCAAATGTGATGAGTCTAGTATCATCTGAATCGACTGCCCCCAAGGTGGAAAGTAAGGATTTCTGTTGATTTGGACAAGTTTGGAGGACTTCCAATATAGACATGGCTGTGGGAAATTGTCCCAATTCATCGACCAGACTGTAATTGTGTGTCTCTCTAGCTTGAGGGTTGTTGACATTCCATCATAACAGATAGTGAGGGATACAAATGGTGGGTTCAGTGTTAGGGTGTGGAATCATCAATGGTTGTCTTGCTCCCCTGAGATAGTACCATCCACCATCACTTTAAGAGATTATGATGGTCGACCATCCTCCCCTAAAGGGATCTTTCAAAATGTCCCTGTTGAACTCAGGGGAAAAACCATCCTCATCGACGTTGAGGTTATCGACACCCTACTCAATTAAAACATCTTGTTTGGACATAGATACATGTAGGCTATGAAGGAAACAACCTCTTCTGTATTTCAAACGATGATGTTCCCCCACAATGGGAAAATCATCACCAACGATAAGTGTCGAAACTAGTGCAGACAAGGGGCATGATGTTATCAATGTTGGCAGAAGTTTAGGCTCGTAATGTSAAAATTAGTCGATGGTGATGATTTTCCCATTGTGGGGGAACAATCATTTGAAACACAAAAGAGGTTGTTTCCTTCATATCCTACATGTAGCTATGTTCAAACAAGATGTTTTAATTGAGCTRGGTGTCGATAACCTCAATGTCAATGAGGATGGTTTTTCCCCTGAGTTCAATGGGGACATTTTGAAAGATCCCTTCAGGGGAGGATGGTTGACCATCATAAGCTCTTAAAGTGATGGTGGACGGTACTATCTCAGGGGAGCCAAGTTTCTGCTATACATTTTTGGACATGATGCATTTGGATGCACCTTCATCAATGATACATTGATGAACCATGATGTTTCAAATCTTGACTAGTATCTGGAAAGATACCAAAGCAGGGAGATGAGGTTCCCCACTATCTAGATCAAATGTGATGAGTCTAGTATCATCTGGGTCGACTACCCCCAAGGTGAAAAGTAAGGATTTACGTTGATTTGGACAAGTTTGGAGGACTTCCAATATAGACATGGCTGCGGGCAATTGTGCCAATTCATCAACCAAACTGTAATTGTGTGTTGCTCTAGCTTGAGGGTTGTTGACATTCTGTTGTAACATAATGCAAATGATACAAATGGTGGGTTCAGTGTTAGGGTGTGGAATCATCAAGGGTTGTCCTATTGTAGCCTGAGCTTCTTCTAAAGAGGTAGGAGTAGATTCAGGGGGTGTGTTGTATTGACGAGTGTGCATTTGCAAAAGAATTTATTCTTCGCTGGTGAGGAGGATATTGTGATCCACTGGATTTCCAGGGTTTTGATATTGTCCCACTTGTGGTGAGGTAGGATGTACATCATGTTGGGTATTCATCAAACCTTGGTGTGGAAAAGGGTTTTTCAACACGACCGAGGGTGGTTGCTGCAAATACTATTGTGGGACCTATTGAGGGGTAGGTGGCACTGGGGGACATGGTGCGTTCATGGATTCTTTCATCCATTTGAAGTCAACAATTTGGGAGCAATGGTGAGTGTAATGTCCATGCTCACTGCAAAGAGCACAAGGGAATTTTTTCCAGAGTTTTTTGTTGTTATTCCTCCCTTGGCATTTGTTGTTATTACCCCCTTGGGTGTTCTAGTTACCCTGATTCTGGTTGTCCTTGCATATTGGTTTTTTGGGGGGTTATTTCCTCCTAGTCTTGGGTTATTATTGTTTCATTTTTTTCCTTTCTTTTTGGCATTATCCAGTTGATGGGTAGGATTTTCCATATTCAACTATTCAAAAGTATCAAATTGTTGAATGGGAGAGGGTTGAACAAAGTTAACATCGATGTGTGGTTTTCCATGTGGAGGAGAAATCAACCGTGGAGAACCAGGAAATGGAAAATATGGATTATTTTTTGCAACGATCCATAGTGCCCGGTTTATATGGAAGGCGAAGTGCTTTTAGTAGTTCCCAGGTTATATGCTAAGGTAGAGGGGGAACCTAAACTTGGTTGAGAAGTCGGGCACATGATGGGTGTCAGCAAGAGTCCACTCATGGGTGGAGGGGGAGCAATAGGATATGGTTGTTGGTAAAGGGGAGGAGGGTAATAAGATGGCCCTCCATATATCGGTGGATATTGGGGTGTACCATAAATAGGTGGTGGTTGGATGTACAGGTTGTGGTGTGTTTTGGTACCAATCAATCCATCTGTCGTGTGAGACATCCCAAGTCTGCCTTGGCCAAATGGTACGAGTCACGATGCATCAGGTATTACCATGTATAAGTAACCCAAATGAGCATAAATGAGGTCATATTTTTGAGCCTTATTGATGACTTCCTCTTTGAATTGGGGGAAGGTGGATCCCACATCTTTGGCAAGTATCGAGACGAGTGATTTTAGAAACCAATTGAGACGTTGTTCTTTGATGGTTTTTGCTTTACATAAACTACGTCACCAACTCCATTCATGAATGTGATTGGAAATATGCATAACTGAGGTTTGTTTGCACTTAGAGAGAAGTTCTAGACCAATGTCTTGATGAACTAGTAGTTGAAAAAAGGACAAGAATTCTTTGGCCAAGGATTCAAAAGTCACATGGGACCCTGATTTTTCATCCACATACCATTTGGCTTATGGACCAGTGAGTGTGCATTGAAATAAAATTAAGAGGATGAAGTCATCCATGATGTTGTTTGAAGATCACCATAAGTGGAAGATCATGACATGGTTGGCGGGAGATTCTCCCAATTTTCCTTCAAATTTTGGAATATATGAAGGTAGTTTGGTAGGCATATTGGGCCATGTGGGGTCATGTAATATAGGATCATTCGTGTGTTTACTCAAATCAGAAATGTTGAGAGACACCAAATATGGCATGGGGGGTGGCGGTGGAGGATTAGTTCCAGCCATGGTGTGATAAAGTAGTGGACCTGACCCTTGGGGGGGATTTGGTGGGGTTGTACTTCTCCCTTGAGAAGAAGTTTCCCCCCACCTTTTTATGAGGGAGAGATAGTGGGTGGATGGCCTTAGGAATTGGACCCAAGTAAAGTGGAACCAAGAAAAATTGATCCCAAAATAGTGGCACTCACAGGCGTGTGAGATGGTTGATCCTGTGAGTTGGCAATAATAGGAACTTCTCCTAAAATAGGAGGAAGATTTTGCAAGTGTCTGGAATGATGAGGATTTTGTGGGTCCCCTATGATGTCCTACTAGAAAAGTGAATGTGTGAAAATGGTGATGAGAGCAATAAATGAACAAGAGACTTGTATACTTTGGACCTTCACAATATATCTCAGAATTGCATGTAACCAAATGAGAATCATACGTAAGTCAAATGTAAATAAGCATGCACGTGGGTAGGTGGATTTTTGTCTGTGTGGGAGAACAAAGAAAACAAATGCTCATGTCCTAAAATGATGTATCATCCTCCCTCTCAAATAATACTGGACCTTCCAAGAATACTCAACAGTGGGGTCTGAAGCCATTGGAAGAGGAACTAGTGAAGGATGAAATAATCAGTTGTAATGAGGGGTAGAGGGTGCATATCCCGAAAGAGCTAGTAGTATTTCCCAATAGCCACACAAAATCTGATCAAGGTGCAATTGCAACCCACAATTTCCACCTGGGTAGATGTCCTAAATTGGGCCACTAGGTACCTCGGTCAAAGTGCAACATTTAGATTTTCGGCCTAAGAAATGGGTCACGGGTTGGATCCCTTCCAAGAGTTGGGTGACTCAAGGGGGGACGCACAGAACAATCATACCTCAACCTTCGACCCTTCATGGGTATCTCATTGCCTTATGGTGTAGGAACACTTGACTTGGAGGATTTTAAGGTTCCCTATTTGTCAACTTCTAATGTTTGAAAATGTGAGAACCAGATAATGGGGGGTTATTTGGATGCCTACCCCGAAGATCCTACCTCGACTAAAAAAATTCTTTTGGCACCTCCTTTGGAGGAAAACTTAGTGAGTTTTTAGAAAACAAATTAGATGTGTTGGGCTAAGAGATTGAAGGTGTGAACCAATCTCGTTGGAATTAAGTGGGTGTGGATAATGTTTTCAAGAAATAGTGGGACATTTCAGAATTCCTTTGGAGAAAACCTACTTCAACCTCCATGATTCAAGATGGAAATTATGTGAGTGAGGAGTGACTTTGTGTGTGAGAAAGTGATAAAATGTGCCAAATTTTAATAAGTTAGGTGTAAATTTGCAACATGTGGACTTCCTGTGGTCCTTACAAATCTTGGTTACCTATCTTACTAGATTTCATTGGTACAACCTTGTGGAATTTTAAAATCCCTAAAGAACTAGCATGTGGACATATGGGTCCTTACCAATCCTTTAAAATCCCTAATGTTATTTGCACTAAGAAATCTTGAAAAACAATCCTAGATTACAAGAATGTGGGCATGTATGGGCCCGTTACTTTGATCTTCAAACTCTCCTAATGATGTAAACTAAGAAATTGATTTCAAAAAACTATCCCAAGTTTGCAACATGTGGGCATGTATGGGCCCTTAAAAATTTTAAGATTATTTCAAAAAGAAACTAAGAGGAGCCCTAGGGGGGATTTTTCCTCTCCTAAAGATTTTGTTAAGGGAGATGAAATGTCCCCTTAACCACCTTTCTGATTCTCAAGATCACTCTATGGTACAAGAGAAGAGCATACTCAACTATTAAAGTTGATTTCTTGTCCCAATGAAAGTGTTTTTATATGTGATAGAAAAATAATATCAACTTATCTTTTACAAAACAAAAAATCCATCCATGTTGAAACCAAAGAAAAATAGGAGAAATATGGTTCTTTTTACCCCCTAAGTGCCTATGTTTGACTAAACTTTCATATGGGAAAGGAATCTAGGTGGAGTGCATTTACAAATTGCATGAAAGCAAGATTTTGAAGGCTGGGGGCCTTAAAATAATCACAAAAACTCTTACAATTTTGAAACTATGGAAAGGTGCATGGATTACATTTCTTAGATGTGCAGTGGGTGCATAGTGCATAGAATGCGCAAAGAATAGAAGACCCTTTGGCGCACAGTGCACAGAATGCACATATAACAACTCCAGCTCTAAACTAGGCTCTTGATAGGTAAGGCTAGGTTGGTTTTGGTACCTGCAAGAAAAATGGGTCAACAAAAAGGGCTCTTGTTGGCACAAGGGCAGACCCAGTGTTCAACGCTTCAATAGCACACCAACATAACCCTAAATACCAACCCTTTCAGAAACACTTGCGAAGCAGGTGAAGTATCACCCGAAGTAGAGGCAAGGGTGGTTGCAAGACTTAGATGTATGCAACCTATATGGGACACAGATATTTGATTACAAAGACTTAATAGAGAACTTAGCAGTCCTTATTCACTAGTACTTAACCTTAGTTTGCAGTGCAACTAAAACCCTAATTACAGAGCAACACAGTATTCACCAAGATCTAATACATTCAAGCACTAAGCACAACAACATAGATCAGATCTAGCATCTTATTCACATCATTAGGCACTAAGTTATCATATTCATCTAAGCATACACTATTGCACTAAACATTAATCATATGAACAATAAAACAACCATAATGCACAAAGCAACCATGACACAAGATATACGTGGTTCACCCCCAGCTTGGGGCTACGTCCACCAACTCTTCTTCTCTTTATTATCTTCTGTCAATATTCTACATGCACAGAGACAGAAAACCATACTCTGCATAGGACAGGAGATCTACGTGCACTCCACCATATCCTCCTTCCCCGAGATAGGTTACAGCACAAATCCTTTACACAGTCACTTGCACTTAGCACATCACACAAATGCCTATATTGTCTTAGTACTCAGCATGGCACCATTTTCTTAATTAACTTGCTATCTATTTATACATTACAAAAGAGCCTAAACATGGGTAAACCCATGGTCCAACATCCCCATACCTATTACATAAGCCCAAAGCCCAAAAATCCCTAAACAAGGGGTCGAGATCCCATGATATCCGCTTCGACAATCTGTCGAAGTCCCAAAATAGGTCAAACATGACCAAATATCTCCAAAACGTGGTCAAGGGCCAACAGCCCCCAACACTCACCTGTGACCCATCCCAAGTCACTATGATCTAGGTAGCTCTACCTCAAAATCCTCGAGCTTGGCTTGAGCTACTTCGACCTGTTGCTTCGCCAGGGCATCCTACTCGGTGAACTCTTAAATACCTGCCTCATTTCCAGGTCCCTCTAAGCATTGTTTGACTGCAGTGACTACTTGTTCCATTTATGTTCCTCGACCTTCAATCTCTCCAAAAAATTGACAAGCTTCATCCTGGACTGGTTGGAGCCTCTGAGTCACTTCCATGAATTTTCTCTGTGTGGTATGGATTTGGTATTGAGAAGTGCATTGTTCTTAGGATCGCTTCATCCTCTCAACTGCTGATAGGAGCTTCAAATGTGCATGTATTGTCATTTCTTGTTGCTTTGCCTCCTGGATCTATGACTCTAGTGTCTTCAGTTCAAGGTATTCAGTGAGTTGCTCATAATTCTATGCACTTCTACTTCTAATATGCTTACATTCCAAAGATAGTGCTATGATCCTCTCAACTGCGCTCCAGGCAATGGATTCTCTTTGGTATCACACATCCTGCAGAGTGCTTGGCACTATTTGTAGCTCTAGATATGTTATTCGTTGTTGAAGCTACTGGATGGCTTTAGTGATCTATGCTACTTGATTTTCCACAGGGTCTTATTGCTTTTTCTCTAAGCCTGTCACAGAGCGAAGTGCTCTGTTGACTGCTTATTTTACTCTGATCCGCTCTGCGAGTAGCTATTCTTTCTCTTGTTGGATTTGTTCTTTCTCCTCTTCAAACTTTGTTTGGAGGTCATCCTTCTCCTATTGGGAAACTCAGTGTTTCTTTATCACTTCCTCTTGTGCTTGCTTTAGGGCCACTATGGCCTGTTCTTTTTCTTCTTGTGCACGATGAAGGCGAACTTTAGTCACATCAACTATTCTGCGGAGTTGGGTAGGCTCATCTCCCAACTTTGGTTCTTCTTATGGCAAGGGTGTAGTGGAAACTGTGTGCCTGGAGTGAAGGGTCTGTTGTACCCCTCTTAGTTCTGTCTCAATTCTATCATACATGGATTCTTGTTTGGCTTCATTGTTCTACAAAATGTCCTATGAAGCATGTGATACATCTGCGATGATGAATTTGAAGTGATCAAGCGTGAGCACAGTCTGCAACTTGGTCTTACCAGCTTTGGATATCTTTCGCGATGTAGGTTTCTTGGGGGAAACCTTTCTTTTATTAGATGGATCAGCCTCATCAACAGGATCCCTAGGCGGTGTTACTTTTCCTTGCTTCTTCTTATCTTCTTCTCGATCGTTATTTTCTTTATCTACTTCGTCATCACCTCCTTGTCCAGGTGATTCTAAAGTAGTTTCTTCTGATTCATTGCTCAACTATTGGACCTCTACTATCTTCTTCCTTCTACTAGTTCTAGGTGTATCATTCCCTTCATGAGTGGCCTCCGGGATGTCGATTATTTTAGGGTCAGATAGTTCTGTGAGGTTATCAGGGATAAGGAGCTCTATAGGCCAATCCTTAGTTGTTTCTTCTAGGTCCTCCTCTATGAGATTATAGTATGACTGAAGCTCTTCTTTACTCTCATCTACGTGAGTAGTGATATAAATAAAATGTTGATCTACGCAAAACTTCATAAGGGTCTTGAACCGGTGTAGGATGTTCGACGTCATACGAGGGACATCTTCAATAGCCCTCTTTAACTGTAGATAGTAGGTATGGAATACCATGTTTGACTACCATTGTTTCCCCATATTTCTTGAATAACAGGGCATGGTGAAATTCATAGTGAGCAACTCAAATGGCTCAATGTTAGGGAAGGTCACACCTTCTGGCATCTCCCAAGTAGTAAATGTGATGAGGATTAGCAACCAACTAAAATGAAACTCATAGCCATGATCCTGAGCTTTGCAGCAATCCAATTCTAACTGGTTGACTAAGTACTTTTCCTAGTTCATCTGGAGTCCTTCTACGTATTTTCCAGTGAGGTCAACAATGAACCCTCTGACCTGTGTAGGTATGTTCGTTCTCACTAGCTTTCCTATGATCAACTGGCAGGCTAAGTTCACTGTGCCATTCTGGATGGAAGCTACCTTGTAGCCTTGCATCCCCTTTTCTACATAACCATAGGTATCCTTAATCCTCTATGCCAAAGCAAGGTTTGCAGCCTTCCCTAGGTAAAAGTCTTGTGGGTCAGGTCCTTGCATGATCAATCTGGTGATGCTATGGATCATCGTTGGATCGATGGTGATGCATATTTCTAGCCACAGATAGTCACTATGGAAGCATGACAGAAGGAAATTAACGCACGTGTTAACCTCCTGGTGCCTTCCAAAATGTGTTATCTTCATTACGTGCAAGATAGTGGACTGTACGAGGTCCATAGTCCATGGTTGGGAGATTATCCTCGACTTCTTCCCCTTCATCCTAGTCAAATACCTGTGAGGAGAGAGAATGTTGTGGTTCTTGTGATCCCCTAGGTTTAACTCACTGAATTTTAATGTCATGATCTTATCCAGCTGTGGTCTAACTGCATGTATCCCCTTCGGGAGGTACGTAGTAACCAGAGTGTAATCGAAATCCCTTGGGACACTATCACAACTGATCATCCTGGCCAGAGGCGGGATGTAGTCGGGCAGAATAGACGGGATTAACTTCCATTAGCCAAGTTATCTCGATGCTTGGTTATTTTCTTGGTTGTAGGTCAGGATGGTACAGATCCATGAGAAGTCGATAGAGATGCTTGCACTCCTCTCATTGATGAAGCTTGAATCCCTACAGATTATTACTTTTTTGTAAATTAGATCGATTAGGACTTCTTCTATGGAATTTTCTACCGCGTTGAGTTCTTTTGAAATGCATGCACAAGATCAAATAACTCAGGTCGATGAATGAATGCTCAATGCAATATAATAGGTGGCGAGGTCTCAGTGAACACAACACGGAAACAATGAGTTCTCTTATTGACTCGGATACAATTCGCGAAAGTGTTCTCGGTGTAAAATATGACGGAATAAGTAGACAAAGATGTAACGGATCTCTCCAATGGATGAGAAGCCTTCATCAATTTAGTTCTGTCCATTATGGCGTGGTCCCAATGGCCCGATGGAAATATTTCTGGTCATAACTATTGTTCTAACCATTCGAGAGCATTGGTATAATAGTTATAATGCCTCCAATGATTATATTTCTCCTCCATGGAGAAGTGACACTTTCCGTTGTTCTGATATCCTGATGAAGTTCTAGCTTTGCAAACCTTCCTTCTGTGAAGTTCCCTCTGGAACCTCCTGCAACATTTCTATCTTTTCTCTCTTCTTACTGAGATTTCTATCCTTCTTCCCTGTGATCTACGTCTCGGTATTCCTCTTTCCATTTTGATTCTTATCTATACTCAACATAGTAACTTCACATTGTTGATGGTCTCTACTAGGGTTCAAGGTAAATGTTTCTTCTCTATCTGGGGTAGGTTCTCTACTCTCCTATACATACAGATATTTTAAGCCTTCCTGGGTTCTTTCAACTTCGACATCCAGATTTCTGGTCCTTAGTAGCTTCGACTAGTCCTCTTGTTCTTTCAGTAATTGTGTTATCCTCTTCATCATGAGGTATCTTAGTTCTTTCTTATTTTGTTCTAGGGCTTCCTCTTCTTTTCTTCATGTCTAATATTTCTCAATCCAAGGTTTTCCTAGTAACATAGAAAATGGGGTGTTGTTCTCAATAAATTTAACAACCTCAAATTCTTCCTTTGTCAAAGTTCCATGAGCACTCATAGAGGTTTGGGTAAGTCTTCCACATAGGGTTATCAACTTTCCTCTAAATAATCCCATTCCTCCCAATGAAGGAATCATAGTAGGCTTTCCTAAAATTTCACAAGTTCTTTCTGTCATGATATTCACTTGTGTTTCCTCATCCAGAACACAGTCAATGTCGAAGTCTCCTATTCTTGTTTCTATGCACTCTTTTTCTGTGAATATATCTGATAAGTTGATATTTCTGTGATCATTCATGGTTTCTTTCATTTGTAGTAATACATTCTCTGATTCTTTCTAGGGTTATGCCATGGTCTTAGTTTCTTGGCCTTCCTCGGGGTTTTCTTGTCTCATATTCATTCTTTCAACTTTAGCAATCATTCTAGGGAAATCCAAAACTTCATGGTCCATATCTTTACAACAAGGAAAACTAGGTCTTCTACTAGGTAATTCCTTAGCAAGATGTCCTGGTCTTCTACAACTATAAAAAAGAGTTAATCCTCTTTTTCTTTTAAATGATCCCCAACCTTTCCTGTACTGTGTGTTGGAAAATTCAGTGAACAGACAGCGAATGCTTGTCATTGATGGAAACAGTGAAGATGACAGGCAAATAGAAGACAAAGTTTAGAGAGGTGAATGATCGAAAGTAGTGAATTATCGTGCATAGACATTGAAATCCTTTAAGGATTCGAGGAGAATAAGATCAGGAGGAATAGAATTCTTATACGTGCAGGAAGCTCAGGAGGGAGAAACTGGAGTCGTCGGATCGACCTGAAGAGAACAAATCTGGACCGTTGGTTTACATGTCCAGGAGGAGCTCAGGAGGAGCCCACAGGGGAAAGAGACCGAGAGCCATCGGATCTCACTCGGAAATCCCGACGGCTGTTGGATTGGGAGAAGCTGTGCAGAGGTTAAGCGCAAGAGTAGGCGTGCAGAAGAAGTGATCTAAGCCATCAGATTGGAAGCAGATACATGTCAGTCACCAGATCTGCAGAAGGTGCATGAAGGTTAAGCCTCAGGAGGAACACAGAGAGGGAGAACAAATCTGAGCCGTAGGATCTGATAAGAAAACCCGACAGCCGTCGGATCTGTAAGAGTCGCACAGGGGTTAAGCCCTAGTGTGCAGAGGAGAAATCCCAGACAAGTCATCGGGATATTGGAGAGAGAATCCTAACCGTTGATCTGGGCAGGACACGCATCAGTATTCTGGTGAGGCATCAGGATATTGGCCATCGGGAAATCAGAGTTCCTGAGGACAAGTGAATAGAGACATCGAAAGTCTCAAAATCCCGGAGGAATAGGGACCATCCATCTGCAAGGAAAGGTGGCAAAGAATCGAGCGCCATCGGAGTTTTGTTCATCGGAGAATCGGGGATCCCAGTGACAAGTGATTTATGCATTGTGAAATCATGATCAGTGAAACCCCGATGAGTGGGGGCCAGCTGTTAGCACATCAGAGAAGGAGGACAGAGGCGTAGTGGAGGCCAGTTGTCAGCGTAACAGAGCGTCAAGATTTGGACGATCGGGAATCCCATGGTTGTATGCATTGAGGCATCACAAACCTCGTAGCCTCGATGGGGTAAGGTTTTGGTCACAGAGTAATGGTCATGTGGACCCGGAGCTGAGCCAGGAGGGACAGCGCGTGGAGAAAAGGGCTCATCGAAAATCGGGGATTCGAGAGGACAGTGACTCTCGACAGCGTAAAGTTTGAAACCTCGAAACCCGATTTAAAAGGAAAGAATAATAAAGATTATTCAATGGTGTGGATAAGGTTTGAATGTGATCGGAGGGTTGTTGTTCTTTCTCACACATTAACGCTTCAGTTATGAATCTGTTAAAAGAAACAGACTCATTATGACGAATCAGTTGGTGTTTCAGTTGGCTGGACTTTTGTCATCATTTTCTCCAAGGAGTTGGGAAGTTGAAACGTTGTGCCCATGTGTATAAAAGACGACGAAAATAGACAGTGTGGTGGTGGCTGTTCTGAAAGAAAAAGAATGAAACTGTAAGAAAAGAAAAAGGAGAGAATGTGCAATATGAAATTAAGCATATGTGCAGAGTGAGAAAAAACGCAGAACAGAATAACAGAGCAAGTTGAAGCAGAGCAGAATGACATAAAAATTTGATGCAGAGCAGACCTGCTGAACAGACAGAGGAAGAGGAGAGTTGCTGAATAGTTTGAAGAAGATTAGACTTATAAAACATAAAAAGACTAGTAAGAACTGATTTAACTGTGTAGTTGTCTGTGTATTCATTATTTGATGTGATAGGGAGGTTGGGAGGTGCTCGGGAGGACTGTTGTTCTCAGAGGTTCAAGTGGGTGCTTGAACACAGGAAGTTGTAGCTTCCATCTGGTTGCAGCTAGAGAAACTAGGGTGGCAGGGTGGTGCTAGGGAGAACAAGTGTTCTCTGTTATATAGGTTGGAGCCTGTGTAACTGGAAGTTGGTGCTTCCATCCAGTTGGTGCTGTAACATTAAGGGAGTTGGTGCTTCCTTCTAGTGGGTGCTATAGAAACTAGAGAGTTGGAGCTCTCAAACAAGTAGTAGCTTGTAAAACAGAGGTAGTAGCCTCACATTAAGTTGGTGCTCAATTGTAAATGATGTACAGAACTGAAAAAGACTGCCTATCATTTCGAAGAAGAAGAGGTTTTCTCCCTTTATGGGTTTCCTTGTGAAAATCTGTCTCTGTGTGTACTTTATGTGTGACTGATGGTCTTTCCTTTTACTATCCATATACTGTAATTTGTTGATGACCAAATGAAGAAAGATTAATAATATTTTAATAGAGTTAAAATTGTTTAAGCTCACAAACAACTGATTCACCCCCCCCCTCTCAGTTGTTCTAGTATTTCCAACAATTGGTATCAGAGCAGGTTCCTTTTATTTAAAGGTAGATCTGTAAGCTTAAACGTGACAAGTCATGAAGGGACTTCGGCCTCTAAGCCCCCTCTGTTTGATGGAACAAATTTTGCCTTCTGGAAGATTAGAATGAGAACATATTTAATGGCCTTGGGTGCTGATGTTTGGGATGTAGTAGAGACTGGATATACAAAG
>ML838654.1:0-21798 GCA_009831015.1 Picea engelmannii
TGCTTCAGAAGAGAAACAATTGAAACTTATAGAACCCTATAGGTTCATTCAATTATTCATAAAATGCACACACAAGCATAACAACACAGAAAGAAAAATAACACACATTACCTAATTAACTCATGGATATGCAAACTGAGAATTCGAGAACAATCCTTCTATATTATATTCCTTCAACAAAGAATTTACAAATGTTCTCTTGCAGCTCTCAACTTCTCCTTTACATCAATTTACAATAAACTTCAACAACAAAATGCAATTGTCTTAAATAGCCTCATTTGGGCATAGATTACATATATTTATACACATAGGGGCTTCTCGAGCCTTCCTTCCCACTACTCAGTGCTATGTCATAATCAAAGCATTCTCTTACTAGTCTTATTACAATAAATGGAATTTACAACCCAAATAGGAGTCACTACTCAATATTTGTATAATCCTACAACTAATTAAGATAATTACAACCTTCGGTGATCTCATGTAATGGCTCAAGCCTCAAAAAATTAAAATCTCTTTTAATTACAATATTTTCCAAATATTAAAATGTTGCACTCTCCTTGGGTTTAAACACATTTTGAACGCACGCTTGATGCAAAGTTGTCCTCTACTCGGCTTGATGTACGTTGTTGACCATGCTCCTGCATCATACTCCTATGGACAAAAAGATTCATGGATTCATGTCCATGAGATCCTGCACTGTCTTTCCATGCTTCTGGATATCAGTTTTAGTAATCCAATTGGCATCTTCTGCTAGATGATCTTTCCACTTAACCAGATACTCAAAATAAATTTTCCTTCTTCTTAGAAATCCTCTGATCTAAGATCTTCTCTATCTGTGGCTTCTCTACTATGGGCATATTTTGTTTCCACTGAACCTCCTCATGATCATCTTTTCCTTATGTATCATCCACCCTGTAAGGATATAGGTCTTCTACATTGAATATTGGTGATATTCCAATGTCCTATGGAAGCTCAATCTCATAAGCATTCACAACAAATTTTCTTAGGATCTTACAGGGTCCTATATTTTTCATATTCAACATGTTATATTTTACTTTCATAAATCTCTCCTTCCTCAGGTGTGCCAAAACATGATATCCAACTTCGAATTTTACCTTTCTTCTTCTCTGATCTACCCTACTCTTGTACTTCTGGTTGCTATTCTGTAGTTGTCCCTTAATTTGATCATGTAATTTTTGTGTCTCTATAGAAAAATCCTCTACTCCTGTGCTTAAGAACTCCTCTCATCCCAAATCTCTCAACTCAGAATTTCCTCTTGGATGCATCACATACACTATCTGGAATGGGCTCTTACCAATTCTCCTATTTGGTGAGTCATTATATGCAAAATCTGCTTGGGGAAGAATTTGATCCCACTGGATGTTATGGTCAGAGACCAAAATATTCAACGGGTTTCCTAAACTTCAGTTCACCACTTCAGTTTGTCCATCCGTCTGAGGATGATATGTTGAACTAAAAGACAAACTTGTCCCCAACTTCTTCCACAATGTTCTCCGAAAGTGCCCCACAAACTTAGTGTCTCTATATGAAACTATGCTCCTTGGCAACCCATGTAATCTCACAATATCCTTGAAGAATAAATTTGTTATGTGAGTAGCATTGTTGGTTTTGTGACACAGAATGAAATGTGTCATATTCAAAAATCTATTGACCACTACAAATATTGAATCACTTCCTCTCTAGGTTCTAGGCAATTCTAGAACAAATTTCATACTTATAGCATCCCATGGTCTACCTAAAATAGGAAATGGTTGATACAATCCAGTGTTTTGATGTTTTCCCTTATCATACTAGTAGTTTCTACACCTGTCCACAAATTTCATTACATCAGATCTCATACCTGGCCAGTAATATGAAGAACTCAATTGTGCAAATGTTTTATCATGGCCAAAGTGTCCAACCAAACCTGTACTATGCTTTTCCTTCAACAAGTTATCCCTCATTGAGAATTTCAAGATACACAATTGACGTCCTTTGAATAACATTCCACCTTGCATCAGAAATTCCATCCACTGATTTATGTCCCTCAGCAAAGGATTCTCACATGCTTCATAAGATTCTTTGAAATTTGGATCTTCCTGATACATCTCCTTGAGGTGTTCAAATCCTAAGATCTCCACTTGATATTCCTACAAGATCAAACATCTCTTGCTCAAATCATCAACAACTTTGCTAGTGCTTCCACTAATATTCTTAATAACAAAAGTAAAATTATGCATGAATTATACCCATTTGGCATGTCTCTGGTCCAACTTCTCTTGTTTGGTTATAAACTACAATGCTTGATTGTGAGAATATAAAACAAACTCTTTCGGAATAAGATAGTGCCTCCATTTTTTCAAAGCTTGAATCACAACATAAAATTCCTTATCATATGTGGAATACTTCCTTTTAACATCATTCATCTTCTCATTGAAATAAGTAGCAGGCTTATTGTCTTGACTCAAAATTGCATCAATGGCTACTCCACTTGCATCACACTTAACTTGAAATGTCTTCTTAAAATTTGGCAGAAATAGAATAGGTTGTTCTGTTATCTTGGTTTTTAACACTCTAAATCCCTTTTTAGCCTCTTCTGTCCAATTAAAAGACTTATGATCCTTCCTTATGGTGTCCAGTATAGGTGCACAAACACTGTTGAAATTCCTAAGGAATTTCCTATAAAAACTTTTCAACCCATGAAAACTTCTTACCTCGAATACACATCTTGGAGAAGGCCAATATTTGATTTCCCTAACCTTCTTTGGATCCATCTTCAACTCATTTGAAGAGATTATGAACCCCAAATATATAATTTTTGTTTTCATGAAAGAACATTTCTTCAAATTTACTAACAACTTCTCTTGTTGCAACCTCCTAAACACCATATTCATATGTCTCAAGTGCTCCTCTTCAGTCTTACTGAAGATTAAGATATCATCCAAATAAACAATTACAAACTTACCAATTAAATCTTTGAGTACTTCATTCATCAACCTCATAAATGTACTTGGGGAATTTGTTAATCCAAATGGCATAACAAGCCATTCATACAACCCTTCATTTGTCTTGAATGTGGTCTTCATTCATCTCCCTCTCTCATCCTTATATGATGATAACCACTCTTCAAGTATATCTTGGAAAAATAACTAGCTCCACTCAAACAATCCATTAAATCATCTATTATGGGTAAAGGAAATCTATACATGATGGTTATCTTGTTGATGGCTCTTGAATCTATGCACATTCTCTAACCTCCATATTTCTTTGGACTCAACACAGTTGGTACAACACATGGCCTCAAAATTTCTTTGATCAAACCATTATCTAACAATTCTTGGACTTGATTCTTTACCTCTTCATTCTCTCAAGGTTTTAATCTGTATGCTTCTTTATTTGGCAAACTTGCTCCTATAATAAGGTCAATATGATGACTAATACTCTTGATGGGCGGTAAAGAGTGAGGTAACTCATCCACCACAATATCAATGAACTCATCCAATAACTCTTGGACTTCTACATGCAAATCATTCATATAAGCGCTTGTGAGAATGACTCTCGGCTTACCTACAAAAACAAATTGCATTTCATGTTCCCTCTTGACTTCTTTCAAGAGTTCCTTCCCACTCATAAGAAGTATAATTGCACTATATTCTTCTTTGACTCCTTTATCTTCTATTGAAAACAACATATGCATACATCCATTTTTCTCTAGGGTATAAGTGTTCTTCCTCCCATCATGTATGAAATTCCTGTCATATTTCCATGGTCTTCCCAACAGAACATGACAAAAATCCATAGGTATGACATCACACATAACTTCATCATTATAATATCCTATCTTAAACTCAACTTTGCATTGTTGACTTACCATTACTTGATGTCCTTTCTACAACCATGATACTTTGTATGGATTCGGATGTGCATTTGTCTCTAGCTTCAGCTTATCCACCATCTTTGTGGATACTAAATTATCAGTACTCCCACTATATATAACTACCTTGCATACCCTATCCCTGGTCTTGCAAGCAGTGTTAGAAAAATAGGATCGTAGAGCAATAAAATAAAACAAATGCGGAAATAAAACACAGAAGATATACAATACACTAGAGACACAGATATACGTGATTCACCCAGTGTGAGATAAGTCCAATGAAGAAATTGCCAGGTCCTTCCATTATTATTATCCAACAAATGAAGGGATACAACCTACAACACACCCGTTGTAACTTCCTCTTCTTTCTCTCACAGTCTCCTCACTCAGAATACAATATTCATAATAATGCATAGCCGCAATACATTTCCCTCATAAAAGAGGGTTGTCTTCTAGGGAAAAAAACCCTAACATAACTTCTATCGTCAGATCTGCAACCTTATAATGAACGTTCCATATTTACAATGAAATTACAATATACATTTACAAGGCAATTTTTCCTTCAGGGTCTTCACCCTCGGACCCCACAGAGGAGGTAGCCCCCCTCTGCACTCCCCCTCATGGAAGAGTGTACATTCTTCTGGGGTGTAAAGTCTTCATGGGGTATAAATACAACTAAAAACAAAGACCTCTGAATCAGGAAGATAATCATGCTCCACAACCAAAAAGCAGTTATGAACAAATTGTTCCTATGAACTAGTTCTCTTTCCTCTTTATCTGGCTTCATGAGAAATTTCCTCATCATGAGTGATCTTCCTTCTTCTACAACTTCTAACTTCATCTTTGTCTCCACATTCTTCCATTGTACTTCAGAAATGTGAGCTTCTACTCTTCATGTATTCTTCCTCTCGGGACATTCTCAAGACATGTGTCTTGTCTTTCCACAAGCATAACACTTCAATTCTCCTCCTTTGCCTCTTCAGCTTCCTCTGGGGAAAGAGTTTCTTCCACCATAGTGTCCTCCTCTAGAACTTCCTCCTCTCTCTTTTTGACTATGATATCTTCCAACTTCTGGTCTGGGCTTCTGGAACTTTTCTTTGACTGTGCCTGTACCTCTACTTTGAATTTTTCCTCTGTTTTGTTGACTTTTTTTTCTAGCCAACTTTTCTTCTACTTTTAGGGATACTTGATAAGTATCTTCCACCATTCTCATTGTCATCATGTTGATTTCATCCTATATTTCATATCTCGGGCCATTAATGTACCTGCAAACTTTTTCTTCATCATTCTCTCTATGTCCTACTCTGATGTTTAGCTTGTAAAAATCTTCAGTGTATTCTTTCACCGACAAACCTTTATGTCTCATATTTTGTAGCTTTCTAAAAAAAATCACTTGATAATATTTGGGTATGAACTTAGCTTTCAATTTAGCTACCATTCTATCCCAACTCTTAATTTTAGACTTACCTTTTCATCTTCTATCAGTTTTCAATTCATCCAACCATAACTCTACATGTCCTTTCAATCTGTTCACAACATGCTTCACCTTGTTCTCATCATAAATCTCCTCATAATCGAAGTACTTATCTAAAGCACTTACCCAGTCAAGCAATTCCTCCACATTTAAATTACCCTCATACATTGGGACTTCTATTTTTACTTTGGTTCCCAGCTTGACAACAGCTCTCAATAGTCGCTCCTCTACTTCTTGTTCTCCTAAAACTTCTTCTACTTCTACTTCTTCATTTTCATTTTCACTGACATCACCAACATCACGTGCTCTTCTTTGTGTTGTCTCCATAGTGTCCAACCTTGCAAGAAGTTGTCTCATCTGCTCTTCCATGGTTGCATTGACCATTGGTCTGTCTCTGGGTCTTCTTGGCAACATGATTCCAAGTCTTCTTCCTTTTCCTGCTATCTGTGGACAAATTATATGCTTTGATACCAATTTATGCAAACACCCACCACCTCCTGGGGCTCGCACAACCTCTGGTCTAGGATTGTTCATAGTAGGGAGACGAATTAGCTCTCAGGATTTTTTTGAGCCCTCGAAATCTTATACCACAGGCCTTATCCCTCTTCCCTATGCATAATTATACATTCACGAGGGTCCTAACACTCTAACAAAGTCTTGCACATGACACCGAGCCAAAATCATGGGCTAACTTTCCACTTCTACGAGGAATTTGGGACTTTGGGCTTTGGGATCTCCAACAATAACAACTCACGATTTTCTTGAACGTCGAATATGTGAATGGCCAAACAATGGCAAGGATCAATGGCTCTTAGTGTATGCTGAGATATACAACTTATAGATATTTCAGGCCTCCACACTTTGGGAGGTTTACCCGCTCCAACTTGCAACTACCTCGAACTCGCAAACTATGAATTGATAGATCAGATGACTGGCACTTGCCTCAGATAAATGGTGGATCTGTACTTTGTTCTTTGGAGCCTTCCACAACTCAACACTTCATATCCTCTGGAGTGTTGATCTGTAAAACTCACGAAGGGTGTGATCAACGGTCTAACTATCCTTGTAAATGGTCTATTTGGATCTACTCCGGCCTTCGGTCCTTTCGAAGTTCTCAACCTAAATAGACTTACACCTCCATTCCTCCAGAGTACCAAATCTCCAAACTTCGAGATCTGTCGACACGTGTCTCTCTGCATCAATGGTTAGGATTCATTTTAGGCTTCGTAACTTCAGGAGTCACACACACTGTTGCAGCTACATGTCAATTCTTTTGAATTGCCAAAATTCTAAACTACTCGGGATCTGTGGACATGTGTCCTCACAATTTGGATAGTCCAGATCTTCTCCGATTCTCGGAACTTTGGGAACTTTCCTCCTTTTCACAAAACACACAGAAACCTCAGAATACATGAAATCCAAAGGATTTCAGGGGTTAACGCTTGCACTACCTGGAGGCTAGGAAAGGTTTTCTCCTCCTCGGGCGGATCTCGTCCACTCAACCTCAAAAATGAAAGGATTCTTCCCTTCAAAGATTTTTGTTTCTCTTTCTCCTGATATTTTAACACTTGAAGTGACTTAGACTCTGACGTACTACTTGCACTTGTATTCTCTAAGACTCTTCAACACTTGACTAAGTGTTGGCCCTATGCACACCTTGCAAGGTTATTCTCGAGCTTCTATACTCCACTAAGTGCACGTGCACTCTTTGCACTCGCTTTACACAAATTTACGTTATCTCTTATGAGCTTCTGAGTCTGAAAACGACTCTTCCTTTGCACTCCTTGCATGTCTATTGTGCACTCCTTGCACCAGTGCTTTATCAGAGAAATAATTGAAACTTACAGAACACTACATGTTCATTCAATTAATAATAAAATTCACACACGGGCATAACAACACAGAAATCAAAATAACACACATTACCCAATTAACTCATGGATATGAAAACTCATAATTTGAGAACAATCCTTCTATATTATATTCCTTCGACAAATAATTTACAAAGGTTCTCTTGCAACTATCAACTTCTCCTTTACAACAATTTACAATAAATTTCAGCAAAAAAATACAATTGTCTTCAACAGCCTCATTTGGGCATAGATTACATATAGTTATACATGAAGGGGCTTTACGAGCCTTCCTTCCCACTATTCTAGTGTTATCATGTCATAATCAAAGAATTCTCCTACTAAGTGTTATTACAATAAATGGAATTTACAACCCAGATATGATTCAATCCTCAATATCTGTAAAATAATACAACTAATTAAGATAATTACAATCTTTTGCGATCTCATGTAATGGCTCAAGCCTCAAAAAATTAAAAGATCTTTTAATTAAAATCTTTTCAAAATATTAAAATGATGAGTTGTCCTTGGGTTTCAAAACATTTTGAACGTGCGCTTGATGAAGAGTTGTCCTCCACTCATCTTGATGTACATTGCTGACGATGCTCCTTCATCACCACTTTATCGCAAAAGTAGTCTTATACATGTATTCCTACACGATATCAAATGGTACCATGAGAATCCATCTGTGAAAGAATAAGCCTCCTGTCCTCCTACATTCTCCAGTGCCTCATTTGTGAATGGTGTTGGAAATGGATCATCTAGACATGCATCATTTAGCTTCCTCAAATCTATGCAAATATTGATTCTTCTTGTTTTTGTATCTTGTACCACCATTGGAGTTATCCCCTCTGATTCTACCACTGGTTCAATGATCCCTGCATCCAACATCGTGTCTATTTTTTCTTTCACCTTCTCTTTGTATTTCGGATTTAACCTATATGGTTTATGTCACACTGGTTTAGCTACTGGTTTCAAAGGGATTTTCATCTCACCTAATTCTCAACCTATCCCCTTAATTTATGAGAATGTAGTTGGGAATAGATATTGATACTCGTGAAATAAATATGCAATCTTCTCTACATTTTCATCACTCCAATAATATCCTATTTATGCAAACTTTGGATTCTTTTTCATCCCAATGTTTACTTTCTGCGTCTTTATTTTTTGTGTATATGCAATAGATTCAATATCTGGCCCTTCTACTACATGTTCCCCCTCAGTTTTCGATACTTGCACATTCTTGGGATATTTCTCATCATGTTCTTATTTTGCAACATTGTAACACTCTAGTAATTCATGAACAATCATTGAAGCTCTATGTTCACTACACATGGGTACCACTTCCATCGTCTCTTCTTATGAGAATATCTTGGTTCGAATGACCTGTAATGTTGCATTTATTAGTGGAGATTCGTGTTCAAAATTAAAATTTACCTTGAACCTTTGAATCAACTCATCCCATCTTGTTGTTTCTCTGTGCATTTCCATCTTTAGATACCAGTTCTTTGGAATTGTATACAATGTATGTATAAATATGTGCATCCATTTCTTCCTCGGTATTGAAATCCATATGGATCTACACTACTCCACATGACCTTCTGGTTCATTTATCCATGTATGCATCTACGCAATATTCTCTAACTTGGTATCAAATATCACATGCATTAGTCTCCGACACTCTGACCAGTCTTCCATCCCTTCTTTGTGTGCATCCCACCATCTGGCTGGAGTAGCTTTCAAGATAACATATAGTGCCAACATCCTTTTTTTTCGGGTACCTGCAACTCAAATTCCTTTACAAATGATCGTATGTTAGTCAATCCATCATGCCTGGGTGGATCGCATAACTCTGTTCCGATCTAGTGTAATGATTGGGTTATGCACGCACATCATCTAGTTGATACTTCATGCATCCTCTACTGCCAATGTTCCAAACCTTCATATGAATATGATGCCCATGAACTGATACTTATCCAACTTAGCATATCATCTGCAGTGGGGTTAACATAATCATCCATCCACACAGTCATGTTATACATGTTATCAGTTTTTTTCCCTCTCACTGACTCTATCTACCTTTTTCCTTCTGTCGGGTCCAATGGTGCAGTAACCTTCAAGTCTCCTACCTCAGATATCATTTCCATCCTCTTCATATTAATGATCGTTTGATTATCAAAGGCTCATTCAAGTCCCATCAGTGTTGGATATGGTTGACTATCATCCATGATCTCAATGAATTCAAAGTCTACTACACTACGCACTCCATCTATGTTCAAAGGTACTCCTGTCAATCGACCAATTGGTACTATCTTGTGTTGGTTTGCTAATCTTAACTAAACATGAGACCAGATTAACTTGGGTTTCCCCATGATCTCCCAGGTTTTCTTTGGTAACACATTTACATCAGAACCCAATTCCAAGATAACATTATCCACATCATATTCCCCAATCTGCGCAAGTAATTTGAATTCATTGTTGGTCCTCTTTTTGTGCAATACATGATTTACTACCCTCCATGCAATAGGAATTTCCCTTTCTTGTGCATAATGATCAATCATTTCATATAATTCATTCAATGCAATTTCATCTTTCATTAACTCTACGCAACTTCTCAGGAACTCTCTAAGATTACTTACCTTCCCAGGTGGCTTCTCTGGCATAGTGCAATAACAAACATGAGGCACAGATGATGTTGATGCTACCTAATCTGGTCGTAGTATCTTTTTTCTTTTCCTCTGATACATCTCCTTCTCTTGTTGAGGGTTGAATGTTGGCATAGGTCCTACTAATTTCCTTACCCATTTCTCAACTTGATTCCCTCCATTCACCATATCATCCCTTGTTCTAGTTCCTTCACACATAACAACTATTATTCCAGGTCCTTCACTGCATATTTTGGCTAATATTTTTTGTACATTTTGATTTGGTTTTTAGTTATGATTTCCTCTTTCTTGCCACTTTGCAAGTAGTTGAGGACAATATTCTATCGCATGGTCCAATTATCTCCAGTATGTGTAGGTTGTACAATGGTTCTATCAGTCATGAGCTAAGTTTCCTGGTTGATTACAATTGTAACATGTTATTGGTCCTCTACCTCCTCTGCCTCGACCTCTGCCAAAATTTCCTTTGTTTCCTGGATTAAATCCTCTTTGATTATTATACTGTGGACCACCTTGTTTTGTCACAACATTCTCCTCTTGAATCATGTACATATCTGAAGTGTGCTCTCTCATCAAATCGAATGCGCAACAATCCTTCTCTTCATGTCTGTCTGACTTGCATAAGTTCCAGAATAAGTTCCTTGTCATGTTATGATATTTCTATAGTAATGGAACCTCAGTCAGATGATATCCCCATTTCTTACATATTTCACAATATCCCCCTCCTAGTAATGGATTCGATGCTCCGGTCTCCAAATACTACGCAAATGTTGGGCATTCATCCTTGTGGTGGCCTTTGGTTCTACACTTGGTACACCAGACTTGTTCTTGTTTCTCCTTCCCTTTTGTAGGTTTTGTCAATTGAATTTTCAAGGAAGCTAACTATGTTTGGACTTGTGTCATCCCTCCATTACCTCCTACAAGTGATTCTTCCAATTTCATTGCAATCTCCAAATCTTCAGGTTGTGACGCAACCTTATGTTGAATCAATGGCCTGTGAATGTGTGGTAGAAGTCCTGCAATAAACCATTCTTGGTGTTGTTGATCAGGGATCTGGAATGTCATTCTACCCATCAAATCCTTAAAACGTTGGTCATAATCCTAGACTAATTCATTCTGCACCCGTTTGATCTCCTTCAACTCCATAATGTATTTTGACTTAGACTTTGGCTTCTTGAACTCTTTCAACAATGCTTGTCTAATTTATGCTAAAGTCCTTTCTTGTCCTATAGGTGTGGTACTCTTCAGTTTCATGTACCAAACTAGTGTGCAACCTCTAAATGTTGTTTCCAACTATGAAATCTTTACATCCATCCTGGACATTCTTTACAACCCAAATTGTCTCACAGACAAATAGATGTTGTTCTATGTCCTTTGACCCAACTCTCTAGAACTCAAGTAGCCTTAGGGTATTTTCTACCCCTGCCATGTTTCTTTGTGTAGTACCTCCCCTAGGTGATGTCGATTAACTCTGACTCTGTGAACTTCTTCCACTACTATGGTTGTTGCTACTTTTTCTGCCCTTTCTAACTATGAGTTATTTTGACAAATCCTTGAATGTAATTTATGATCTAGGTGACACACACAAGGTCATGGAATCAACACAAGATATCATCTGATTAGGACTTGCCGACTCTTATATTATGGGACTAAACTGATAATTCTATTCCTCTCCTTCTACGTACGTTATCTCTACAATCTGGACTATTGCGCAGGATATCTTCCCTCAGGATCACTATGTGACTTTCCTTTCTCAGCCCCGACCCCTAGTATTTCCCCTCTTGTACCTTATTCCACTGTGCAATACTCCAAACTCATCTTCTTCTTATTATACAAATTATTCGGTTCTCTGCATCCTTAATCCCTCCCTTCCTTCATTTATTCCTTCATTCTTTCCTACCTTCAGATGATCCTCTTGTCATCCCCCAGTTCCCCTATGCATGCAAAACCCCTTAGAAATCAGACTCCATTTTCATCACGCACTTTTCACACAACAACATATGTATCCATGTACCCAGCGATTTCATGAACCTTCTGCGTGGACCTTTGAAGAAATCTCTCTCTACAACACTGTATGAATGGGTACAATCCACTGCAAATTCTGTAATATATCATCCCAATATACTGTCCAACCAGAAATCAAATGTGCGAGAAGTCTTATTAATTACATAATGCAACTAACTTACTAAATCAGGAGTCCATTTCCTCAGAACTATGATTTGGTACCTTCCAGTATTCTCCACTAATCTTTCTAACCACTCAGTCAAAATAATTGGAAATCTACCAAAGAAAATCTCATGCAGCTTTGTGTACACATACCTTTGCATCCATTGCTTGTTTCTCATATGAGGGTTTCTATTCTCTTTTCAAGAAAATTCTCATTCCTTCCCTTCTATCCATTCTGAGATCTCTTTCTTCGTCAACCTCCAAAACATTCCCTCATTCACAGATTCTAAGTCCCGACAATGGAACCATTTGTTGGCACACGGTTATAAGACCCTAGGTTCAAGTTATCTTAACCAACAAAACCCTTCAGACATCGCCCCTTTCTACATCACCTTCATGCAAGTGAAGTCTCTCCCGAGGCATCCATTGGAGCTGCGGGAACCAATTTTCTACAGTAGTGAGGGAATGAGAGGCATTCATCTTATTCATTCTTACTTACCTGTTCTGTGCACATTATCTTGTATTGGTTCTTCCTTGGTTACTTAGTGAATTCAATTATATAGTATCACTATACTCCATATTTCAACATAAATCATCTACTGTAACATTCATACCTAGTGTGCAATGATCATGTAAGAAAAATATATAATCTAACATGCATAAAGAGAATAGTCATGATCAATCACATAAAATAAAAGAAGATGCAATACTTAATGTGGTTCATCAAACTTTGGGCTACGTCCACAACGATTGGCTTCTTTATTATTCTTGTTGTAATCATCTCAGGATTGTGAACTGCGCTTACAATAGATATATCATACTATATTTCTCTCCATCTTGCCTAGTTTCTCTGCAGTGCAAGCCTCTCTCTGCAACTCTCCTTCTCCAATCAGACATCAACTTTCTTCCTCGTACTCAGTCTATTTTCTCACTTTCCTCATGAGAGATTCTAACAATAAAAAACATAACATACTCGACTAACCTCTAAACCCCTAATTTTCCCAACCCATTACATATTTCTACATAAATTCTAGGGCTCAAAACCCTACTTTGCATATCCCAAAAACCCAATTACAACTCAATCTTCCTCATGAAAACTCATGTTAACTCATTGTTCGGGCTTGCTTTTCTTGCTTTTACATTTGCATGTTGTTTCTTCACTTCGACTATTTTTCTTCCTGCTTTTGTGCAGCTTTCTAATTTTTGCATGCCAAACTATTGTCCTTCCTTTTTACTCGCTTTCTTCTCTTGCTTTCTTCTTTTCTTTATTCTCATCTTTCTTCTCGACTAAGTATGTTCTTACTACGCACTGTACTCCTAACTATGCCTCCACTGTGCACTCTCGAGCCTATATGTGTCTTTTTTGTGCACATTGCTTCTACCTCGTCTTCTTTCTTCTTTTGTTGCGCATATCTTCTATACTTATGATTTTCATGAACACTGAATCCAAAATGCCTATTCAACGCCCCCATTGAGAGCACAAATATGATTAGGTACTTAATGTACAAAAACAAGATAAATAACATGGATGACACAAGGATCCTCAAAATTGCTTCAAACTAGAGCCAAAATCACCAACGGATTAAGAATGGATGTCACAATGATTCCAAGTCTTGGCTAAATCATTGGGGAATAAAGGAAGAAGTTATTCTCTAGAATAGCGACGATAATAAAAATATGGTTAAAGCTAAATTTAAGGAGAATCTTTGGTGTGATAAAGAATTAGAGCATAAAACAAAATTAAGATACTATAAGGAGGTGATTAACCCTAATATTGAAGATCAAAATTATCTCTTGATTTTGACTAGATTAAGGAAGAAAATCAATATTGTTAAAATAAGAACTAATTCTCATGAGTTTCATAGTGGAACTAGACATTGGACAATTACCAAAACACCATGGCATGAAAGAAATTGTCACCTTTATGACACTCAAAGGGTTGAAGATGAGAAGTACTTTCTCCTAGAGTGTCCTACGTATACGCAAATTAGATCTCAATTTTAAAATATTTGTCACAATACTGACCTTCCTAACCTTCTAAGTCATCAAAAGTACAATGATCTTGGAACACTTCTCCTAATGCATTTCAAACATCAAAATAACATTCTAAAGAAGTCCAAGCAATCTCTTACCTTTCTTAAGTTTTGATAGACCAATCTTGGTCTCAATGGACGTTAACCATCATCATCACCATCATCATTTATATAGTACCTTTTTTTTCCTTTTGATTAGGGATTTGTGCTTATTTGTCTTGTCAAATTTTGAGGATTCATTAGAAGAATTTCCCTAATGGTTTTTCTAGCAATCTTACATTATTTATCATACCAAGAGTTTACCATTCTATTTTTCTTCTTACACATCACCTTGATAGAGAATTTAGTGATGGAAATAAAGAGATGAAATTATGATAGAGGTATTCAATATTATCCTTATTTGATAGTAAATTTAATTCATTATTTTAAATTCTTAAAAAAATATTAACTTTATACTTAGCAAATATAAATACTTTTAATTATCATAATTATTTTCAATTACACTTTATTTATTTTTATTTTTATTTTCCTTGGAAAAGAGTAGGGGAACCCTCGAGTACTTCCCCACATTTAGTGGATGGTAAATGACGACATGATTACGTGCCTAACCTACATCAATTTAGGCCCTATACAAGCTCATGGTCGAGGATTCGACCCTAGAACCTCATTCGAGCAAACAACAACACTCATCCACTTGAGCTAACCCACTGGGCTATCTAATTGGAATAGAGCTCGAGGAAACCCATTGGGAACTTCCCCTCATTTTGAGGATGGTACCGGGGTAAACCGAATTTTGTAAAAAGATGAGGCTTTTTCAATAGCTTGCTCATTTAAGAACTCAACATGTCACTTGTGGAAATTGAACCTGGATGGGAGAAAACACCCCTCAACACAAACCACTCTCGCTAAACCAAATTGACTTCAATTACACTTTATGTATGAAAAGGTTTAAAATTAAAGTTAAGATTTTATGATCAAAGTCAAAGTCAATATCATGTTAAAAATAATAATATATATACTTTATTGACAAAGGGATGTGCCTTATTGGATATTTAAAGAAACACTTTAGAGTCAAATGGGACTTTTCTTAGTCTATGCATGTAGGTTTCATAGCATATAGAATTAGAATATAAACTATTCATTCCAAGGGGGCGGCGGGAATATTAAAACAAGGAGTTGCAGGTTTAATGAAGGATGTCCAAGTACCTTTTTAGGTAACTATAATGATTAGGGTGGGTAAAGGCTACCATCGGAGTCACAGATGGACCTCCTTGGGCTTCTTGGTTTTTTTCTTGGTTTAGGAGTTCTTTTGCAGTAATGGAGGGGGTTTCATAGCTATCTGGAGAGTGTTTAGTTCCTTCTCTAGCATACTCCTTCCAAGTTCCTTTTAATGGGTTGGATATCTATTATCCCTCCACTAACTTTTCCCTTGATCTAGCATAGTAGAGTTTTAATGTTGCACTGCTTTCCTGGCTGGCAGACCCTGAAGTGACGGGTGTTATATCATCTCATCCATTATTACAAACTGGCCCTCTTTACGTTTTACTTACCTGATGAGACAACTCTATTGACTGTTAACAACTTTCCCCCTGAGGTGGCAGATGCTAAAGGTTTTGTGGAAACTTTTGTATGGATCGTGAGGTTAGTGAGCTATGCAGGAGTAAAGGTGGAAGGTGCGCACTTAAGGGGAGTTTTATTACACCACCAACACACCCAATGGAGTTACCATCTCCCACAATCTCTGGTTCTAAGAATTTCCACCATCCACATAGAGTGACAGATTCATCACATAGCAGGGATGATTCCATTATGCCTAGTGTGGTCCCTAAGGTTTTTTTGTCAAGTGTGGAGACTAGGTGAAGGTTTTCCAGGGTAATGGGAATAAGGTTGAAGTCTTAAAGACTCCCCCAGATGCACAGGTAGCGAAGTATCAGGGGGTCGATCGAAATGAAAGTGGGGAAGCCTAAAGTGTCCTACGCAAGTGTGGAAGCCCAAGAGAACAAAACATAGAATGGTTTTGGGAATGGACATGGGTGTCGAAGAGTTGTGCAATCTTTCTCTGTGTGCTCTGGTGGGAAGGTTGGCATATCGGTATTTTTTCAAAATGCCCATTGCGGAGTGGATGCATTGCACCTAGGAACCTTTGTTGGGTTATTCCCTAGTCTTATTGACCCTACTGAGAAGGTGGTTCAACTTCGTGTTTAAGAGCCCGGAAGACACAACACACATTTTAGACATGTTATGGGACTTTGAGGGTGGTAGTCTGATGTTGAAGAGGTGGCATATTATATTTGACCCATCAACTAAATACTATAGCTGTCACCACCTTTAGGTCCTTCTCCTGGGCCTACCTCTCTAGTTGAGGAATGTCAAAGCCTTGGAGGTGATTGGAAATATTTTAGGTCGTTTTATCAAGGTTAATGAAATAGCATTACAATCATAGGACAAGAGGATGGCAAAGGTACTGGTGGAAGTGGACATCCATGCAGGACTTCTGGAAACACTTGAAATAGAGTGGAGGGGTCACCTACTTGTTCAGAAATTGGACTATTTGGGTATCCCATTTCGTTGTACGCTCTATAGGAGAACAGGACACCTATGGAAGGATTTTCAACAAGTTTACGAGGCTTCGATTGAGGAGGACTCCTCTAAGGACTTGCCATCTAACTGTTACACCTCGGTGATGGACTGTCAATAGCTGGAGGATTTTTCTGGTGCAAGGGAAACATAAATTCCAGAATCTGGATTCCACCTTCATAGGTAAGCTAAAACACTTATGTCCATCTCTATATTTTACCTAATCTGTGTGGGAAAGAGACCATCTATATATTTTTTTCCATTCGGATATGTTACACTCATCGGTGACTATTAAGGGAAATGAATTTGAGACTATACCAAAGAATTTAGACTCGGTTGATGTTCGGAAGGAGCCCTTACCTATGACTGTAACCACTCAAGAGATGAGTACAAATGAATTACCTGATATTTTGACGGTGGAATATTATAACATTGTCCCAGGTTATGGAGAACCTATATCTAGTGACCACTCCTTGGATAGGTTGATTATGACTCTGGTTCCTACTTTCAGAGAGGCTTCTAGCCCCATTCCAATTCTGACCTATTTGGGGAAGGAAGTTGTAGTTAGAGCTAGTTCTAGTGGAGATTCTAGGGAACCTTCTTGTGATGGGGATCCTATAGGAAAATACCTTGCATGGTCGTGGGGATTGGGGTATGAATTATCACCTATCAAAACAAGAAGTGCCCACAAAAAGACAGGGACCAACATTTCATTTTCGGCAAACCAACTTTCTTCCAACATTGATCAGGGGGCACTTAGAGGAACGAAATCCCTTGCAAGGGATAAATCATGATCCTCCTCTCTCAATATCTTAGGGGTAGGAGGACCCCTAAAAGTCACCTCCCTTCATAGACTTATCTCTAAAACTTTACCTAATATAATTTTCCTACAAGAGACTTTGGTGGCCGAGGAGAAGGAAAGAAATTTATGTACGCTCTCAAGATGGAGTGGATGAATTGTGTTGTTAGTTCTGTGGGGAAGTCGGGTGGTCTCCTGGTGTCTTGGGATCCCAAATTATTTTATTTAGTGCATGTCCTAAACTGCAGTGGTATTTTTTTTCAGGTTCCATCTTAGTGGACAAAAGGAAGATCTCCCTTATGAATGTTTACGGCCCTTGTATAGATCATAAGCTATTTTGGGAAAAAGTGGATGGTAGGGGATTGTTAGATCATGGTGATCTGATAATGGCTGGGGATGTGAATTTTACGATAAATTCATAAGAGGTATGGGGTGCTATAGTTTTGTTAGATTCTTTGGAGTTCTTTTTTAAGGAATTATTTTTAAAAAATAAGTTAGTTGATGTCGCCCCTGCTGAGGTGGTTCCTACGTGGCGTAATGGTAGATCTGGAGATGATGGAATTGCTAAAAGACTCAACATAATATGTGTTGTGGAGTATATTATTACGTCATTGATGAGATACAGGTCATGGGTGGAATATCCTTATATTTCAAATCATGCACCAATCTTACTTCAATTGGGAAATGGGTTGTCGAAGGTTGCACACCTTTCAAGTTAAATCCATCCTGGTTGCACGAAGAATCTTTTGTGTCTATGGTCCGAGAAGTGTGGAACGATATTCAATTACAATAAGTTATGGGAGCGCAAAGGAGATTAGTTGGGAATCTTTTACATCTAAAAAATCAGGTTAAGACCTCGTCCAAAGAAAAATGCTTACAGGATAAGATAGAATTGGATAAGCTTGAAGTAGAATTAGTTGCTCACTATAATCAGAAGACCCAAGGAATCTATAGTGCATAATCTGAAAAACATTTGATGTTTTTAGAGATTGAGCGCAAAAAACTTATGTTGGATGAGGAAGAGCGATGGCAACAAAAGAGCAGGGCCATTTGGATAAAAAGTGGAGATAAGAATACAAAATTCTTCCATTGTTTTGCAAGTTGGGTTCATAAACACATCTGAGAGATAAAGGATGATGTTGGTTGGGTTCATAAAGGTTGGGAGGCCTTAAAGGATGAAGAAGAAAACTTCTTTAAATCGTTCTTTCAAGATACATGACATAATCACTTTGGGGAACAAGTAGCTATAGTAAGGTTTTTTCCAAGATTAGTTTTGGAGGAAGAAGTTGTAATTCTTGAAAAGCCTTGTTCCAGTGAGGAAATTCTAGAGGTTCTAAAAGGTTTTTCAAATGACAAAAGCCCAGGGCCAAATGGATGGACTGTCGAAATTTTCTTACACTTTTTCGAGTTGGTTGGGCAGGACTTGCTTGATGTTCTGGAGGAGACAAGACTCGAAGGTGAGGTAATCAGAATGATCAATTCAACCTTCATAGCATTGATTATGAAAGTTAATAGTCCCATTTCTTTCAATGATTTTCGTCCAATTGCTCTGTGCAATTTATTTTATAAGATTATTGCAAAATTTATAGCTAGTAGAATCAGGCCTATTCTCTCCCGCACTTTGTCTAAGGAACATCTCCGTTTTCTGAAGGGAAGATAGATATTAGATTCTATAGGCATTGCACATGAGTGTATGCACAGTATAAAGGCAAAAAAACTACAAGAAATTATTTTGAAGCTAGATCTAAAAAAGGTCTATGACTGCACAAATTGGGATTTTTTGAGGTTAACTCTTCTTCAATGTGGTTTTTGACTTCTTACCACAAATTGGATCATGGGTTGTGTATCCTCTACATCTTATGCCTTTCTGATTAATGGTGAGGCAACAAAGTTATTCCAAAGTGGTAGAGGGCTAAGACATGGTTGTCCATTGTCACCTCTCTTGTTTATTCTTGTGATGGAAGGTCTTAGTCTTTCCCTAAAAAAAGGACAAGCAGAAGGAAAGATGACAGGGATAAAGGTTTCTAGGATATTTAAGATCCTTCATTTGCTCTTTGTGGATGACATTCTAATAATGTCAAAAGCCTCGATCATAGAATGGCATGAAATCAATCAAATCCTTAATGTTTTTTATTGTGTGATAGGTCTGATGATAAATGTCCAAAAGTCTTCTTTTCTCCACTTCGAAATTCAGCAGGACACTCTAGAAGCTTTAAAATCCTTATTTCATTACAACTTCATTGACCTTTCAGAAGGATTTAAATACTTGGGATTCTTTTTAAAACCTTATAGCTACAAGTCGAAGGATTATTAGTGGCTCATCACAAAGTTCGGGAATCAGATAAGTCACTGGTGCAATCAGTGGCTATCACTAGGGGGTCGATATGTGTTGATAAAAGATGTTTTAGAGAGTCATCTAGTCTATTGGATGGCTTTGGCTCATATTCCGGCTATAGTTCTAAATCACATCTACAAACCGGTATTCTCCTTTCTTTGGTCAGGAAGCAAGCAAAAGTAGAGCTACCATTTATGCATATGGGAGACCATTATGAAGCCAAAAAAATATGGAGGGAGGGGGTTGAGAAATATTTTTTGTTTCTATAGAGCTCTGGTGACTAATACTTTGTGGAGAGGCTTGATGAAGAATGGTATTTGGCATCGGGTGATAAAGGATAAGTACTTACCTCATGGATCTGTGATGACTTGGCTGAGATCGGTGTCTTCTGTTATGTCCCAAGGATCCTAAACTTGGAAAAATATACTTAATACATTACCTCTGGTCTTACATTGGCTTGCCTGGAAACCGGGATCGGGAGACTCCATAATAATCGGGAAGGATGAATTTCTGGGCATGGGAAAGGAATCCATATTGTCCAATGAGTTGTTCTATTTACTTAATCAAAAAAATGTATACTTTCTTTATCAAGCAAGACGACTTCCTCCTCGGGGCACGATTTGCTCAAACTAGTTAGACGGTACAGATTTGGGGTTGGAGGGTGATTTAGCTGCAGAATGGGAGAAGTACAGAAGAAACCTGATCAGATCAGGGATTCATCTCACTAAAAGATCGGATGAATTAAAATGGACAGGTAGTAATAATCCAGGCTAGCTCACAGTAAAAAATGTGTATAATGCCCTTGCTTCAAAACTTTGGCAAAATAAAATTGGTGGCTAGAGGAAAAAACTGTGGAGTTGGGACTGTCTACAAAAGATCAAGTGTTTCGCCTGGCTAGTGGTTGAAAATAAAATTCTTACTTGGAAAAATTTACAAAAAAGAGGTTGGATGGGGCCAGGTATTTTCCATCTTTGCAAAGGTAAGAGGGAAACTGATAAACACCTCTTTGTTAACTGTCCATTCACTATTTCAGTTTGGGAAAGAATCAAAATTGTTCTCAAGTTCTCTTCGGGATGGAATGGTTCAAAGGTGAGTGAGTGCTTTGAAAAATGGGCTAATCGGAATTTTAATTTTCCAACATTGCCAACCTATACTTGTTGGTTCATTTGGATTGAACGAAACTTGGCTATCTTTGAGTCAGGGACTCCCTCCATTCAGAAGATATCATTTCTTTCTTTAGGAGAGGTGGGCAATCACAAGAAAAGGAAAAAGTTTATCTTCCTAGACGTTCAATCTTTGCAATTCTTGAAGATAGAATCATTGGGTGGTTTGATGGGGCAACTCAGTAGAATGGAGAACGAAGTGGTGCAGGAGAGTCATAAAGATAAACGATCAAACAACTTATAAATGGACTTTAAATTGTGGTAGAGGAACAAATACTAGAGCAGAACTTATGGGAGTTTGGGCATCTATAACACTGGCATCTAGGCTTTCAATTACATATCTTCTTGTTCTAAGGGACTCAAAAATAGTCATTGATTGGCTAAATAGGAAAGGTGCATTACAGGTTGTTACTATAGACTATTGGAAGGATAGGATTATTGAGCTCCTCAAGTGCTTTACAAACATATCCTTTTCTTGTGTATATAGAGATGAGAATCAAGAGGCGGATAGGTTATCAAAATAGGCCCTTATAAAACATCCATGGAGCATAGCATATAATCATTGGGAAGGAGGCCATGAGGGCCCGACTTTGTTCTTAAAGATGTTTTAGTAGTCTTCAGGGGGAGATTATATATTTTGGTTTCTAGTTAAAGATGGGTGGTCCCATAATTACAACCTTCAACTATGTATGAAAGTCTCATTACTTTTTGAAAAGTGTATATTTTGGACCTTTAGGAAAAGTCGTCAGTATTGTAAGGAAATTGAAAAAATTCTATGTGTTTTTGTTTTTGGATTGGTCCATGAAAACAAAAGGTTTTATAGATGATGTAATGTCTATCATGAGAATAGATTATATTTTCTAT
>ML838654.1:22504-34083 GCA_009831015.1 Picea engelmannii
GCTATTTACACTTTAGAATCAAATGAGATTCTTCTTAGTCTATAATTAGGTATCATAGCATATAGTTTGGTGTTAGATGTTTATGTTTAAAATATTTTATTTTGCTATGTTAAAATTAAATATTAAATGTATTATTTAAAAAATAATATAAAATTGAAAAAATATTTAATAAATATATAAAAAAATTATTATAAATATTAATTCAATTATATATCATAATATTGTTTTTTATATAAATGATTTTAAAAATATTATTTTATATTAAATAAGGGTGTTAATGGTGTGTATTGGGTCTATCTTGAGTAGTTGCAGGATAGAGTGTTAACTATTAGCCTAGATCCATCTTAACTCTCGATCTATCAAACTTGGATAGGGATCAAATCTTTTGAGGTGCAAACCTTTAACCTTTACTTAAGTTTTACAATCTAAAAAAGATTTTGCACCCAACTAGATTTGATCCCTCTCACACTTATAAATCCGGAGTTAAGATGAATTTACACTGGTTGTTATTCATTCTATATATATATATATATATATATATATATATATATATATATATATATGGCTGAGTGATATACCCTATTAACTATTTAAAGAAACACTTTAAAATCAAATGGGGTTCTTTTTAGTCTATAATTAGGCATCATAGAATATAGTTTCGTGTTAGACGTTTATGTTTAAAATATTTTATTTTGGTATGTTAAAATTAAATATTAAATATATTATAAAATATATATATATATATATATATATATATATATATATATATATATATAATTAAATAAATATTTTATAAATATTAATTAAGAGTGTTAATGGTGTGGATTGGGTCTACCTTGAGTGGGTGAGGGATAGAGTGTTAATTATTAGCCTAGATTTGTCTTAATTCTGGATCTATCAAGCTCGGATAGGGATCAAATCTTTTGAAGTGCAAACCTTTAACCTTTACTTAAGTTTTACACTCTAGAAATGGTTTACACCCAATTAGATTTGATCCATCTCACACTTGATGGATCCGCAATTAAGATGAATCTAGATTGGTTGTTACTCATTCAATATATATATATATATATATATATATATATATATATATATATATATATGGGGGAGTGATATACTCTATTGACTATTTTTAGAATCAAATCATAGGATATAGTTTGGTGTTATGCGTTTATGTTTAAAATATTTTATTTTTCTATGTTAAAATTAAATATAGTGTAAAAAAAATATGAAATTAAATAAATATTTTATAAATATATAAAAAAATTATTATAAATATTAATTCAATTATATATCATAATATTGTTTTTTATTTAAATGATTTTAAAAATATTATTTTATATTTAGTAAGGGTGTTAATGGTGTGGATTGGGTCTACCTTGAGTGGTTGCTCGATAGAGTGTTAACTACTAGTCTAGATCCTCTTGATCTATCAACCCTGTATAGGGATCAAATCTTTTGAGATGCAAACCTTTAACCTTTACTTAAGTTTTACATTTTAAAAAAGATTTGTACCCAACTAGATTTGATCTAGGATTTACCCTAGGTACTCATCCTCGAAATGAGGAGAAGTTTCTTTAAGTTTTCCCCGAATAAAATACCTATGTATTCACCAATTTCATGATTTAAACTCCAATTCGGTTGCAATCCTTCACATCACATTGAACAAGGAGGATTTAATATTGCCGTTAAACATTTTAGCATTAGGCCATATTTTTTGAGAAAATTTTCTAACAAAAAATTATTAGATTTATAGATTTGAATGATTATTTCTGTATAATTATTCTCACCCTTTTACTAGGATTTCATATCTGATTCTACGAATTAAGACTTGAGCCTGGTTCCAAAGATTACTTTTCACCTAAATATATGGGGGGTTTTGCGGATTCACATAGAAGATTCTATTGCACGGATTTTATTTCTCCGCTACCTTTTCATTTCTGTTCAGTTTTGTAGGAAGGTTTTTCCCTTTGATATCCTGTGCTACAATTCTCACCATCCTATTCGCCGCCGTTAGTCTAGATGAGGTTTCGTCCATCGAGGAAACGGCTTCATATATCGCCCAAAACTCCGAACTCCGATTAAATCTCAGTCGTCGGTTTATTTTCCGTCAACGGTAAAATCCTCGTTGCAAGATTTTGTTTTGACAAAGGTTCCGGAAATACCGAGTAGGGTAAGAATTTCGAAACGGAACCATTCGCTAAATTTAATGGTTTACACAACTTTTTACCCGTTTTCACAGTTTAAAGAAAAAAATATAAATGACCATGGTAAATTTTTAATAAGTTTTAATGGACAAATTACCCCAATCAATTAACCCATTAATTAAGAGGCAGGGGAACATTTACATGATGATGATATATTTAATAAATAGTGATAGGTTTTAATTAAGAGGTAGGGGAACATTTAAATGTAATATATTTAATAAATAGTGGTAGGTTTTTGCATGGAGAGTAGTAATCTGATATAAAATAAGTTTTAACGGACAAATTACCCCAATCAATTAACCCATTAATTAAGAGGCAGGGAAACATTTACATGGTGATGATATATTTAATAAATAGTGGTAGGTTTTTGCATGGAGAATAGTAACGTGATCTAAAATAAGTTTTAACGGACAAATTACCCCAATCAATTAACCCATTAATTAAGAGGCAGGGGAACATTTACATGGTGATGATATATTTAGTAAATAGTGGTAGGTTTTTGCATGGAGAGTAGTAACGTGATCTAAAATAAATTTTAAGACAAATTACCCCAATCAATTAACACATTAATTAAGAGGCAGGGGAACATTTCCATGGTGATGATATATTTAATAAATAGTGGTAGGTTTTAATTAAGAGGTAGGGGAACATTTAAATGTAATATATTTAATAAATAGTGGTAGGTTTTTGCATGGAGAGTAGTAACGTGATCTAAAATAAGTTTTAACGGACAAATTACCCCAATCAATTAACCCATTAATGAAGAGGCAGGGGAACATTTACATGGTGATGATATATTTAGTAAATAGTGGTAGGTTTTAATTAAGAGGTAGGGGAACATTTAAATGTAATATATATAATAAATAGTGGTAGGTTTTTGCATGGAGAGTAGTAACGTGATCTAAAATAAGTTTTAACGGACAAATTACCCCAATCAATTGACCCATTAATGAAGAGGTAGGGGAACATTTACATGGTGATGATATATTTAGTACATAGTGGTAGGTTTTAATTAAGAGGTAGGAGAACATTTAAATGTAATATATTTAATAAATAGTGGTAGGTTTTTGCATGGAGAGTAGTAACGTGATCTAAAATAAGTTTTAACGGACAAATTACCCCAATCAATTAACCCATTAATGAAGAGGCAGGGGAACATTTACATGGTGATGATATATTTAGTAAATAGTGGTAGGTTTTAATTAAGAGGTAGGGGAACATTTAAATGTARTATATTTAATAAATAGTGGTAGGTTTTTGCATGGAGAGTAGTAACGTGRTCTAAAATAAGTTTTAACGGACAAATTRCCCCAATCAATTAACCCATTAATKAAGAKRCAGGGGAACATTTACATGGTGATGATATATTTAGTAAATAGTGGCAKGTTTTAATTAAGAGGTAGGGGAACATTTAAATGTAATATATTTAATAAATAGTGGTAGGTTTTTGCATGGAGAGTAGTAACGTGATCTAAAATAAGTTTTAACGGACAAATTACCCCAATCAATTAACCCATTAATTAAGAGGCAGGGAAACATTTACATGGTGATGATATATTTAGTAAATAGTGGTAGGTTTTAATTAAGAGGTAGGAGAACATTTAAATGTAATATATTTAATAAATAGTGGTAGGTTTTTGCATGGAGAGTAGTAACGTGATCTAAAATAAGTTTTAATGGACAAATTACCCCAATCAATTAACCCATTAATTAAGAGGCAGGGGAACATTTACATGGTGATGATATATTTAATAAATAATGGTAGGTTTTAATTAAGAGGTAGGGGAACATTTAAATGTAATATATTTAATAAATAGTGGTAGGTGTTTGCATGGAGAGTAATAACGTGATCTAAAATAAAATCAAGTATGGAAGTAGATAACGTTACATTAAAAAAAATTAATGTTGGTTTAATTAAAAAAAAAATTATAGATTTAATTAAAAGGAAACAATTACACAAATCAATATATACACTATGTAATTATATATCACAATATTTAAAATATTAATTTTTTTTATATTAAATTATACTTTAAGAAATTTGATCCCTTTAGATGTTTTATAAATATTGATTTAAAATGGATCTACTACGTTGGTAATTAGAAGGTTAGAAAAATTCAATAGGGGAGAGAAGTAGAAGAGTGAGAAAGAAAAGAGAAAAAGAAAGAACAGAGAAAAAAAAATATAGAAGAGTTAGTGAAGGAGAAAGTGGTAATAGTAAAATATAGGAAATTCATGTTAAAGTTAATTCTTGTTTTGATTTTTGATTGAGTTATTATGTTGAGAGTAGTTGGCCAATTGACATTCTTCTTTAATATAGGAAGAAAAATTTGTAGTTAGTGGTTTAAGCTCATTGAGGCATATTTTGTAATTTCCTATTTCTAAATTTTATTTTAAATGAAGTATTGGTTTTGTAAAAAAATTCCCTTGTGTATACATGAATCATGAATATTGAAATTATGTGTGCTTCTAGTTGTTAACTATGTGATTTGTTTGAGTTTGGTTTTGGTAACTCTGTTCATTGTTGTTATCGGTGCATACCTTAATATGGTTACATTGGTTTGGTATTAGAGCAGGTTGAGACTTACATGTATTTGAATAGGACAATTTTAGTTGAGGAGTGAATTAGGTAGAATTGTTTTAGGAAGAAAGTGTAGTTCTAGCAAAGAGACTTCGTTGTGTAGAATGACAAAAGGAGAAATTTGTGTAGAAGCAACGTAGTGTGGAGGTGCTAGAGATGAAGTGTCACAAGCATTGAGGGTTATACATGCAAGATTAGAAGTTATAGAAATAACTCAGAGAAGATGAATTATAATAGAAGTTTAAGATGTAAATGATGATGAAAGGGAAGTTGAAATTCCATAGGAAGAAGATGATGCAATTGAAGCCTTGGAAGAGAGAATTATTAAAGCATCAGAGGAAATTCAAGAATAGAAACCCCCACATTTTCAAGAAATTTGAACTGAGAAGGCTTAATTCTTTGGATTGGACATATGGAGGAGTTCTTTGAATTTGAGTAAATTGAAAAGCACAAAAAAGTAAAATTGGTACACAAAGCTGAAAGAACATGCATCTTTGTGGTGGGATAATGTACAGTTGGATAGGAAATGTAACACCCTATTTCCCCCAGTTTGTAAAAATAACTATACTGGCCAAGAGCTGTGGCAAACTCAAAAATGTGAATGTGTGATGTAAATGGACCTTGTGAAAAAGGTCGATGAATGTGAATAATATTATGAATATATATTGCAGGACTGTTAAGAGGGGATATGATGAAAAAGAGACCATGATGGCTGAAGAAAGGTGGTGGAAGGCACCTGGAAAGGTGGCATTAACTTCCACCGAAACCAATACCATATTTGAACTTCACTGGCCCAGAGAACCAAGAGCGGTTCGTTGGCCTGAAATAAATTACTTGCAGGTTGGTAGGTAGATGGCTCCTCAAGAATTAATGAGGGATGGGAGAAGTGAATCGCCCATCCGTAGGAGCCTCGGGCCTGACCACCGCGAGGGAAATCACCCCACACTCAACCTTGCAAGAGGGAAATGCATGAGGAAGAAGCGCGGAGGGGGAAGATGTGAGGGAAGGAAGAGGAACTCTGGGAAAATATAGAGTGAGTGATAGTAGAGAAGAAGGAGAGTAACCTTCGTTCTCGATCACTGGAAAACAGAGACTCAGTCTCACAACATCGTGGCCTCAGCTCGGGGGTGGCTAGTGGTAAATCTGTTGGGAGTCACTGAGCCTACAGTTGGGTGGAAACGAGCACCCCTCTCAGCAATTGCATCACCTCTGGTGTTATTTCTGATAAGTGTTATTTGAAGTTAATGTCATAACCGCATGTTCAGTTTTATGGGCTTGTAAATAGTTCTGAATAGAAATGTTTACCTAATGTTTGATTTGATAGAATGGATGCCTGTGTATGCTTACATGCCATAGTTGTTTTCTGCACAAATGATTAAGTCTGGGACATGAGTTCGCTCCACCAAGAATCGTCTTATTTGCTTAGTTTCTCGTAATATTCTGGGAAGGCCCCTTGAGAGTACTCTTTTCCGAGAATTGCCCCATAAACCTTGTAACCATACTGAACCTTACTAGAGACACGATTAAGATCAAGGATAATTTCCCGGGAACCGTCTGAGGGTTCATGCAATACGGGTCTGGAACCCTTATGCGAGAAAGAGTAGCCTTCTAAGGTCTCAGGGTCATGGGAGCCTGAAGCTCCGAGAGTTTGAACTTCGTGATTCAAGCTCAGAAGGGATAGCGAGATTCAAATATAGAAAGAAAATACCCTATCGCTTGGTAAACGAATGGTCGGAATCCTTTCGAGAATACCCCAAGCCTGTCAACACCGATGGATCTAAAGAAGGAACGTAGGCGTTAACACCTCGACCTTTCAGCCTTTGCAAATAGCGATGGGATCTCGGACCGTAGATTCTAGGGACCCATTAGAGCTCTATGATTCGTCGATATTAACCTTTACTTAGGTGGGAGAGTGAACTCGACTACATCCAAAAAGTCCCAAAGACATCGGGACCATCCATGTTGGAGGACAGGTGGCAGAGATCTGACCATTTCGCGTATCGGGAATTCGTGAGTTTGGAGGTGGAAGACCAAGCTCTTGGAGTCACAAAGTCCCGAGCCGTGAGATCGTGAGGTGATCTGGGCCATTGATCAAAGAGGAAGGATAGTCGTGGGATATGACGTCTCGATACCTCGTGTATCAGGGATTCGTGAGTTTGGAGGTGGAAGACCAAGCTCTTGGAGTCACGAAGTCCCGAGCCATGAGATCATGATGTGATCTGGGTCGTTGATCAAAGAGGAAGGACAGTCATGGGATCTGACGTCTCGATACCTCGCGTATCGGGGATTCATGAGTTTGAAGGTGGAAGACTAGGCTCTTGGAGTCACGAAGTCTCGATCCATGAGATCGTGATGTGATCTGGGCCGTTGATCAAAGAGGAAGGATAACCGTGGGATCTGACGTCTCGATACATCGTGTATGGGGGGTTCGTGAGTTTGGAGGTGGAAGACCAAACCCTTGGAGTCGCGATGTCCTGAATAGCGAGAAGTAGGAGCGACCATTGAGTCAGGACCTCCTTGCCATATCGCATATCGGGGTCTCGAAGGTTGAGGGGAAGCAGTCTCAACTGTAGAAGTCACGAGCTTGTGAGTTGCGAGAGCTTGTGCAACACGTGGCACATCCGCTTGGTGGGACCCATGTGGTTGATAGGTGGTGTAACAATAGGATGCCCAGAGAGAGGGAGAAGTGGTGACAGGTGATGGACACGTGTCGTTTGAAACAGGATTCAACATTCTGCTGACTTCTTGTACTTCGGGTTCTCATAAGAAAGGAGCACAAAGGCCCAAAAACTCAAGTCATGAAGTTGCGAGTTCCGAGAAGCCCGGAAGGAGTCAAATCTTCTCTGACTTTTGCGTCTTGGGGTTTTGTAAAAGAGGGGCCCAGAGGTTCAACCTTTCAACTCGCGAACTTGCAAGTTACGAGCAAGGCTAGTAGTTAGCCCTAGCCGGTGGTCATGCGTGGAGAGCACTAATAAGGAGGGGCCATACCATATCAGAATCTCGAGTATTGACGATTGGTGAAGAAAATTCGAGGGTCTTCGACTCACGACTCGCGAAGTTGCGAGTTGTGAAAGGCGCTTGCATTTAGGTGCGTATGTGATCCTATCGAGATAGGGACTAAAGAAAGGGAGCTAGTGCTTTGTCGTTAAGTGACAAGTAGATCTGGATGGCTAGAATCTGCGCGCCCAGATCTATGGCCAAGGTTTCATTCTGGAGCCCCCTTGCCATTCTACCTTTAATATTGGACTCACTTGTATCACTGAGTTGCTAAACATGAAAAGGCTCCTAGTTTGTTTGGCCTGTGGTCCTAACCCACGATCATAAGGAGGTGAACAAGGAAGAACTAGTTTGTGCTAGGCCCCCGTAGGACTTCGGGGATTCTGTCCCTTGAGGAAAAAAAAAATTGTATTATGCCGTAGTGGGTGTGTTACAAATTGGTATCAGAGCATGGTGACAACACTTGACCTGCTTGGGCTCATGAACGAGTTGCGCAGAAGCTTCGTTCGAAACACTCTTAAAAAGAGTAACCCCCTGTCTTAACCTTCCTAATCAAAAGACGAAGTTAAGAATGAAAAACCCCTATTGTGTGTGTACATGTAAAAATATGAATTATGTACTGGTTATAAATGAATATAAATATTGACTGACAACCAGTGTTTTTCCTTTTGCACACAAGTGGAAGATCAACCACAAGAAATTATCAACTCATAGTATGGTGACTCACCGAGAAGTGGGAGAAGGATCCCACAATAGAGACGAAGAGTCTGACGAAAGGAGGGCAGCAGGGACCCCTCCAGATCTAGCCGAGACTGTGAGGAGCCTCATGGTCGAATTACAAAGTTGTAAGGCTGACGATGAAAGGATGATGAAAGAACAAGAAAAGCAAACAAAAATTAACGTAGTTTTACTGCAGAGTTTATCCGATCTACAAAGACAAATGTAGCATGAACCTGAAACTCAGAAACATGGTCATATCAGTGGCCACACTGAGAGGAGCACCTCGAAAAGGTCCACCCCAGAGGTAAAGGACAAGAGTTGGATAATTCCTCTGAGAAGGAAGCTGGCAATTCAGAGGGCTCTTCTAGTAGTAGAATCAGTTCCTATCCCTGAAGAAAACAGAAGAAGACAAAGTCTTCCAAAGGTAAAAAATTCGAAGAATTCAGAAAGGCCAAACCACCCTCCTTCGATGGTGAAATAAAGAAGGGAGAGGAAGCAGAGGCCTGGCTACTTGGACTAAAGAAGTATTTCAGAGTCCATGAATTTTTAGAAAATATGAAGGCCTGAGTGGCCACTTTCAACTTGAACGAAAAGGCTTCCATTTGGTGGGAAGAACTTAAGAATATGAAAGGGGTTCATGAAGAGGACCTGTCTTGGGAACTTTTTGAGAAATACTTCTGGAAGAAGTATCTGTCGGAAAAATATTTCGACGAAAAGACTAAAGAGTTTTATGAACTCAAACTGGGACAACTTAATATAGAAGAATATGTCAACAAATTCCTCGATTTGTTGAGGTATGTACCCTATATCAAGGCGGAAAAGGAAAAGGTGTAACGTTTCATCAGGGGACTACCTAAGGACTATCGAAATAGAATTGAATTTGATGAGCCAAAGACTCTAGAAGACACTATTCGAAAGGCAACCTATTGTCATGAACAGTTTGGGCATCGAACAGAACCTCGCGAAGGATGGAAACAGAAGAATAGTTCAAGATTTCATAAAAGGGGAATTAAACCCCCAGGATTTGAGAACTACAAGAAGAACCCAAGAATGAACTTTCCAGCCCGAAGTATGCACCAATAGAATTTTCCCTCCTTGAGCGGAAATAAAACTTTTGGACCCATATCAGTGAAGACTGATAACCCAAAGAGAGAACCTTTCAAATGTTGGGGTTGCGGAGAAGAACATCTCCTGAGAGACTTCCCACATCGACAATAGAATAGTCGGGGGATTTGTAACATCCAAGAAGCTACTACCGTCAATGACGTGGCCAGGAGTGTGCCACAAATTTATGCAGCCTTGGATAATAACCAAGCCGACCACCAAGCTTCAGTAGTGGAAATAGAAGGTATGATTTCCAACCATCTAGTGTCTGTTTTAATTGACCTTGGTTCAAATTTGAGTTATATAGCCCCTAAAGCTATTGATAAGTGTAAACTACAGCCACAAAAACATACCAAGCCATGGTTGGTACAGTTAGCCACTGGCACCAGAAGAAGGGTAGCAGAGGTTATATCAGCCTGCCAATTGATGTTGGGTAGATTTCCCACCCAAACAACCCTTAACTTATTACCTCTAGGATCGTATGATCTTTTGATTGGTATGGACTGGCTAGTTGCCCATAAAGCCAGATTGGACTGTTACCATAAAACCTTAGAATGTGTAAGTAAAGAAGAGAAAAAGATAACCCTTCAAGGGATCCGAAAACCTGTCTCAGTGAGACAAATATCAGCTCTGCAAATGAGAAAGTATTATCAAAAGGGATGTCCCCTATATGCAATACAGGTGTTGAAAACAATTGAAGGTGACAAATCAAGCCTTGACAATCACCCTATCTTGAGAGAATACAGAGATGTGTTTCCGGAAGAGGTACTAGGTTTACCTCTGAGAAGAGACATAGACTTCTCGATAGAACTTGCACTAGGAGCGGTGCCAGTGTCTAGGACACCCTACCGGATGAGCACACCCGAGTTAGTTGAACTCAAGATGCAATTAAAAGAAATGATGGATAAAGGCTATATTCGACCCAGCGTGTCTCCATGGGGAGCACCAATCCTGTTTGTAAAAAAGAAGGACAGTACCCTTAGACTGTGTATAGATTATAGGCAACTCAATAAGGTAACCATAAAGAACAAGTATCCCTTGCCCAGGATCGATGACATGTTCGATCAATTGGGGGGTGCGTCTATTTTCTCAAAGATTGATTTGAGGTCAGGATACCATCAAGTCCGAATCAAGGGTGAAGACGTCCATAAAACTGCCTTCTGAACGAGGTATGGCCACTATGAGTTTGTGGTAGTGCCATTTGGGTTGACCAATGCCCCTGCCACTTTTATGTGCTTGATGAACAATGTACTCAGCAAGTTCCTAGACAAATTTGTGCTTGTTTTTATTGACAATATATTAATTTACTCCAAGAACAGAAAAGAGCATGAAGAGCATCTTAGACTTGTGCTGCAAGTGCTAAGAGAACATTAGCTCTATGCCAAATTCAACAAATGTGAATTCTTCCAGAAGCAAATACATTACTTAGGCCATGTTCTCTCCGAAGAAGGAGTAGCGGTAGACCCTGACAAAATCATGTCTATCATGGAATGGCCTACCCCAAAGGATGTTTCGTACATCAGATCCTTTATGGGATTAGCAGGATACTATAGGAGATTTATAAAGGATTCTCCAAGATTGGTTGTCCAATCACTGCCCTCCAGAAGAAGGGGACAAAATTCCTGTGGACACAGAAATGTGAAGAAAGATTTCAAACCCTGAAACATCTACTGACCCACGCACCTGTGTTGAAGATCACTGATCCAGAAGCTAACTTCCTCGTGTGCACAGATGCCTGTTAGGAAGGGCTCGGAGGAGTCCTTATGCAGAAAGGAAGTGTGATTTGCTATGAATCCCAAAAATTGAACGAGAATGAAGTCAACTATCTGACCCATGATCTAGAACTGGCTGCCATAGTGCATGCCTTGAAAATGTGGAGGCATTACCTCCTGGGAAGAAAATTTGTACTTATGACAGATCACTGTGGATTGCGATACCTGTTTGATCAACCAAAGCTCAATGCTAGACAA
>ML838655.1:26109-44056 GCA_009831015.1 Picea engelmannii
AATAGAGTAAGTGCTATTGGGGCATGCTTGGCCTTATGTGAATGATCTTTAGATCTTGAACATCTTTCCTCACATTTAATCACTTGTTTAATCTTGTCCATTTGTATCTTGTATCCTTGTTCATAATTGTTGTAATAAGCTTTCATTCATTATTGTAAGTACTTGTATCTTTGTTGTGGAGTAGCTGTAATTTTGTAATACTTGTAATCTTTTGTAATTAAACTCCCTTAAACTTAATTGACCCCTTGCCCAACCTTTAGGCACTAGTCTTAGTTGACTTAGGGAAAAGGTTTGTCTGACATAAGTAGTCTTGCACTTTGCATTTGTTGCCTTTGCATCATAGGTTAGTACTCCCCCCCCAACTTCTAATTAATTAAAACCAACTCCTAGAACATCAAAGTTAAATCATATCTAGTAACTAGGGTCTACCCCCCTTGGCTTCCCTAGGAGTAAGCCTAGAAGGAAGAGGTTTCAATCAAGGTGACAGTGTGGACTGTAAACCTAGGCATTGTGCCTCCAAGGACACACTAAGTGAGCTGGACTTTGCTCATGTTTGCAAGTGTGTATTAGGACGGCAACATCTTTGGCGCCGTTGTCAGGGATAAGTCATTTATCCTTGGTCAAAACGACTTAACTTAATTTTTTTTAGAACTAAGTAATAAAAACTTTAGTCCCTAAAAATTCATTGAACTTGTATTGGTTGATTTTGTGTGGTTCATTTCCAAGTGGCGACTCCATTGAACAATTCTGTCAGGTATACTACTAGGAGCAATTCACGTGGGGTGATTCATCCTTTTCTTGAACCTGAAAAGGTTTATAGGAGGAGGTTGAGACACCTTGTTCCTAGGAGGCTACTTGAAAGTCTTGGAAAAGAAGCACTCACTGATATCTAATACTTGTTCCAAACCAATAATCTACAAATTGTTAATAATCCCACTAATAATTCTAACTTAACCATGAGTATCTTTTTGAGACCTTTGAACTTTGCAGCAATCCAAGGTGCCCCTCATGCAGTTCCTGAAAAAGCTATTGACAAACTACCTACCTTTCAGGGAAACAATGCTATAAGTGCCAAATCTCATATCCTGAACTTTCAGATGTGTTTGGAGAGATATTGTAGGGGCATGATCAAGAAGATGTAAAGATGACTTTGTTTGTATATTCACTAGAAGGTGATGTTGTTGAATGGTTTACAGATTTTGTTGCAAACAAGTTTAGCACCCTTGAGGAAATACTAAATGAGTTTAGGAAGAGATGGGGTGATCAAAAGGAACACAGATTTCAACTTGTTTCTCTTACCACTAGCCATAAGAAAGAAAATGAAACTGTGGTTGAATTTAACACTAAGTTTAATAGCTTGGTGAAGAGCCTTCATAGGGACATTAAGCCCTCAAATACTGCAATTTTGATTTATTATATCGAGGCATTCGAAGGCGAAATGAGGTATGCCTTAAGGGATAAGGATCCTCAAACTTTAGAAGCAGCACAAGCTACAAATATAAGAATTGAACAGAATATGCTTGAGGCTAGGAAGTCCAATATTCCTGGTTTCACAAGAGGTTCTTCTTCAAAGGTTAATGATGAGAAGAAGAAGGAAGTAAAGGGTCAAGAGTCATCAAGTGATGGGATTAAGGAATTGACCCAATTAATTAAGCAAATGGAGGTTAACCATGCCAATCAGATCAATGCCTTGCAAAATCGGTTGATTACTATGGAGAGGTCCCAAAACAATAGACAACAACATAAGCCAAATGATAAGTGGCCAAGAAGACCTCCCCAAAATGATCAGAGACCACCTAATCCTTTTGAATCCACCAACTTGGTAGATCATCAATCTATACCTTATTGTAGGCCTTGTGGTGAGTTTCATGAGGGAGCTACTTGTCCAGTTTTCCTTGAGGATTGTTATAATGATTATGGAAACCAAGGGAATGAATAAATAAATATGTGTGGTGAAAGATACTATGGGGGCATGTATGATTGGATGAATTTTAGTGGTCATGGAAGTAGTGGAAACTTCATGAATGGTATTGTTGATAAGGCAACAGAGAAGTATGGGCCCAAGCCCACACCCCAACAGATTGCAGAAATGGCTAAGTATAAAGGCATTACATACCAAAGGAATGGAAATAAAGGTCAAGATAAAGGTCAAACTAGTGTTCCCAAGGTATCTCCAATTCCTCCTAAATCTAATGCGCCTCTTAATGCAGATTTGAATATTGACTTAGGTGGTTAGTTGAATAATGCAAAGATTTTAGTGCCAGTGTCAGAAATTATGAAGATCCCTTCTCAAAGGGAAAAGCTACTTAAAGCCATAGAAGAACCCCCTAAAAATGTTGTGGAGAAGCAACCAGTCGTGGCCTACCAGGACGCACCAGTGATTTTACAAAATTGGGATAGGAAAAACGAGAAGAATTTCCCTTTCTACCTTTCTCTACTTGTGAATGACAAAGTGTTACACAATTGCATGCTAGATTCAAGAGTAAGCTCTAATGTTATGACTAAGAAAGTAATGGAACAGTTGAACTTAAGAATACCTCGACCTTATCATAACATTTGTGCCTTGGATAGTCAAAACAATTGAAGTGTATGGATTGATTAAGGGTTTGCAAGTACACTTAACAGTATTTCCGGATATTATGATTGAAATGGATATTGTAGTGATTGATGTTCCAGATGTTTGGGGAATGTTGTTGAATAGAAAGGCAGTTGCAGATTTGGGTGGTAGTTTACAAATGGATCTATCCTATGCCACCCTCATTACTCCAGATGGAAGCACTTTCAAATTGACTAGGGAAGTGTATAGAAGGTATCATGTTGAAGACCCTAAGAACCCCAAAAATGAGTTAAAGTACGATGATGAAGGTCTTGGTAATTATGCCATTTTGTCTAACTCCATTGTACCCCTAGAAGATAAAGTCCAAGATAATGAGTTAGACAAAGTGTGGTACATGAACTTTGATGGTGCTTTTTCTAGAGCAGGAAAAGGTGTTGGAATTGTGCTTCAAGCTCCAAACGGTAAAGTGTTAAAGTTTGTTAATAGATTGGAATTTGATGCAACCAATAATGTGGTTGAGTATGAAGCTTTGCTCCTTGGTTTAGAACTTTGCAAAGATAGGGGAGTAAAATGTCTAAATATCAAAAGGGATTCAGACTTGGTCATACAACAGTTAAAGAATAAATTTGCTTGCAAGTTTGAGAGATTGAAAGGGTATACGAATGCAATTTGGGACTTAATCAATGATCTAGATGCTTTAAACCTGATTGCTATTCCTAGAGAACAGAATTCAAAGGCAGATGAACTTGCAGTAGCAGCTTCCACACTTCAGCTTCCAGATAGTTCGATTGATGAAAATATTTCAGTGGAAGTGTTTTTTAGACCCTCAGTTCTTGATAACATGAATCATTGGCAAGTTTTTTATGATGACAAACAGGTTATCAAGTTTTTGACTCATATGCATGAGTTTTCAGATTTTGGCATCAATATAAAAGAGGAGGGTTGCAATTATACTTGAAATGATGATAAGGTGAAAGCACCCCCTAGGCAAGTTGTGTCCTTGGAAAGGGACTTTGATAGACTAGATGGTCACAAGCAGAAAGAGGAATCAAAGAAGAAATTATGTGATCACCTAGAAGTTAACATTGGAATTAATGAAGAGCCTAGGATGATAAAGATAGGCAAGACTACCCCTATAGAGGAAAGGAATGAAATTGTTAAGTTATTAAAAGAGTATAGGGATGTCTTGTCTTTCAGTTATGATGAGCTCAAGGTCTATAGGGAGGATGTGATTCAACATGTGATTCCTCTTAAGGAAGAAACCAAGCCCTTTAGATAGAAATTGAGGCAAATGAACCCCAAGTTAGCTCCTTTGGTCCAACAGGAGTTACAGAAAATGTTAGAGGCAGGAATCATTGCCCAAACTAGACATTCTTCATGGTGCTCAAATTTGGTTGTTGCTAGGAAGAAGAATGGAAAAATCAGGATATGCATTGACTTCAGGAATTTGAACATTGCTTGCACAAAAGACCACTACCCCCTTCCCAAGATGGAAACTTTACTTCAAAGAGTAACAGGATCAGGAATGATTTCCATGCTTGATGGTTTTTCTGACTATAATCAGATCAGACTTAAAGCAGAGGATAGGCATAAGACAACCTTTACTACTCCATGGGGAACCTTTGAATATCTTAGAATGCCATTTGGTTTATCAAATGTTGGAGCTACTTTTTCAGAGAGCTATGGATTATGCCTTTAGGGGGCTGATTGGAAAATTAATTGAAATATATCAGGATGATTTAACAGTATTTTCTAAGGATGGGAAAACTCACATTAACCACCTTAGGCAAGTTTTGGACAGATGTAGAGAGTTTGGAATTTCTCTAAATCCTGCTAAGTCAGTCTTTGGGGTGACTGAAGGTAAATTATTGGGCCACATAATTTCGAAAGAAGGGGTCAAGTTAGACCCAGAGAGAGTTGAGGCTATTAGCAAGGTGCCCTTGCCTGCATCAAAGAAAGCTCTCCAATCCTTCTTAGGACAAACCAATTTTGTCCATAGGTACATTCTAACTATGCTGAGATTATGAAACCTATATATAAGTTGATTAAGAAGGATGTTAAATTTGAATGGAATGAAGAAAGTAAGCGAGCTTTTGAGAGTATTAAGACTGCCATATGTGAAGCTCCCGTCCTTATTAGCCCAGACTATAATAACGACTTTCAGATTTTCTCTTTTGCTTCTAAAGACACTATTGTTGGTGTGTTGCTTTAGAAAAATGATCAAGGCCGTGATCAACCCATTGCATATATGAGTAGGGCCTTGCAAAATTCAGAGTTTAAGTATCCCATGTTTGAGAAACAGGCTTATGCCTTGGTGAAATCACTCAAACATTTCAGAGTCTTCAACGGATATTCCGTAGTGATTGGTTATGTTCCTAATTCTGCGGTTAAGGATGTTTTATCACAAACGGAAGGATTAGGCTCAAGGGGTAGATGGATTGCTAAAATCCAAGAGTATGATTTGGAAATCAAACCTACAAAATTGATTAAGGGTCAAGGTTTGGCTAAAATGTTGACAGAAAATAATGAGAAGGCTTTAGGTATGGTTTGCCAAATTAATAATGAAGAGTTTCCTCCTAACTTGTTGAAGCTAGAACAAGTAGAATGGTATACAGACATCATCTTTTATCTTAAGAATTTGACTTGTCCAAGCCATCTAGTGGGACACAAGAAAAGGGATTTAAGGTTAAAATCTGCTAAGTATATCCTTACTAGAAATGGGTTAGGATGGAAGAATCCTGATGGGGTTATCCTTAGATGTGTGGATGACGTTGAGTCAAAGAAACTAATGGATGAATTCCATGGAGGGTTTTGTGGTGGACCTTTTGCTGCTAAAACTACTACCCACAAAATCCTTAGAGCAGGATATTATTGGCCCACAATATTTTCAGATGTGCATCAGTTTATTCAGAAATGTGAGCCATGTCAGCGTTTCACAGGAAAGCAGAAGTTAGCAGCTCTCCCTTTGCAACCAGTTGTGGTTGAAGCACCTTTTTAGCAGTGGGATTTGGACTTCATCGGGAAGTTTAATGATAATTCAAGTAATGGGTATTCATGGGTTATCACAGCAACAGATTACTTTACCAAGTGGGTTGAAGCCATTCCTACCAAGTCAGCAACTGAGAAGGTTGTGATGGATTTCCTAGAAGACAGGATTATAACTAGATTTGGGGTCCCATCAAAGATAGTGACAGATAATGCCAAGGGCTTTTGTTTAGCTGAGATGTCATCTTTTTGTTTCAAGTATGCTATTATCTTATCACATGCATCAGATTACTATACCCAAGGCAATGGTCAAGCAGAGTCAAGTAATAAAAACTTAATGACCATAGTTAAAAAGATAGTTGGTGAAAATAAGAGGTCTTGGGATAGTAAAATTAAACATGCATTATGGGCTGACAGAATAACAAAGAAAGCAGAAACTGGGAAGAGTCCCTTTGAGTTAGTATATGGATTGGAAGTTAGGATGCCAGTACACCTTAGACTTCCTACTTATGGGTCAGTTGAGGATTTTTCCACAGAGCAGGATGCAATTCAGAACAGGGTCAATCAGGTCATTGAGTTAGATGAAATCAGACGAAAGGCTTATGATCAGAATTGCAAAAATTAGAGTAAGGTAAAGAAGGCTTTTGACAAGTCAGTTAGGCAGAGGGATTTCATGATTGGGGATACAGTTTTACTATGGGATAAAGGCAGAGAAAAACCAAGGAAACATGGCAAGTTTGACAGCTTGTGGTTGGGTCCATATTTGATCAGAGAAATAGCAGGGCCTAATTCTTTTCATCTCATCCATTTGGATGGTGAGCCCATCAACATTCCAAGGAATGGGCAGCAGCTCAAACTCTTTTTCAGATGATGAGCAACTTGGTGTCCAAAGGGACACCCTCGGTAACGTATCTCTAACCCTTCTCCTTGTATCTCAATTTTGTATTGTTTCATTCATGATATTGGTATGTACTTAGAATTATTTATGTATCATAGATTCATTTTGTAGTTATAATGTTGTACTTTAGATATTCCATTATGTAGATGTTGTTTATATCATTTATTCATTTGGTTATATGTGTATATGTATGCTTATGTTGGTTATCGGTGAGCACCTTTTGTAGATGTTGGATTCTTGCATGCTCTCCATCCCATTTGAGAAGATCAAACATACGTCCCCATGTGGAGCGAGATGTTGACCGCATATTCAACTAGTGAGTCAACTCCATGTGCCATGAAGATATGCATCATCAGATGCAAATAGGTCGAAGACAGTTTGGTTCTACTGGCCAATTTATGCCTCCAGCACATTTTTGTAAACGGAGTTTCCGCACCCCTGCGTGGGTTAATAATGTAATAGGTCTACATGGATCATAGTTAGGTCAGGTACCTTGGGATGTTTTCATTGGGAGAGTTCCTTTCACCGAGGGTTTTTTATCCTCGGGATTTTAATTCGGCTTTTCAGCCTTATTAGTTTCCCTTGAGTTTTTCCCTCACACCTGCAATAATTCCTCCAAAGTGGTGAAGGGCATTCTAATGGTCTCATCCTTTGGTAGCTATTGTTTAGGAATGATGTAAATGAACATGCAAGACATCTTAGAAAGTTTCGTGGAATTTTGTCGAGTCTAGATAGGTTTTTTTTTATTAATTAAATTCAATTAATTTTCTTAAGCTTGGGATTTTAATTATTTAATTAATTAATTGTTTTTGAGCAATTATTGTAAAAACTAGGCCCTTGGGTTTTTGATAGGGGTATTTGTGCTCAAATAAAATGGAAAGGCACCCCCTACACCCTTGGACCAAGTTTCAACTCAGTCGGACAACTTTTGCTAGGTGTTTGTCCACTCGGAGTCAGAGTCAGTCAAAACAGCAATTTTTATTGCTAAGTCAAAAATGTAATTTTTGTAAAATTGAGTTAATGGGGTAATGTTAAGACGGAAAAGGGCAAGAGAGGTCATTCCTAACCTACACAACCCACCTCATAACCTTCACTCACCCCCTTACCCATTCACTCACTCAAACACCCACACCCCTAGGGGGATTTGCACCCTCTTCCCATGATAAAACATTAGAGATGTGGTTTATTTGATTTGTGGGCCCCTCCCTCATGAGGTGTGCCCTTCCTAGCCTCCCACATCACCATTTCATGGTCTCCACATGCCAACTCACTCATTCCACCTCATCAATCCTCACCAAAACCCTAAGTGGTGCGCCCCCCTTCCTTGAGATCTTCATTGTTGCTTGGGTTTTGACACATGGCTCTCATCCAAGAGGGTTTACTTTGCCTCTTGAGCTATAAAAGAGAGCCTCCCCTCACTCATTTCTTCTCCACTCTTTGAGCTAATGTTACTCTACTGAATTTTCTCCCCACTTCTCTTGGTCTTGCCATCTTGCATCGTTTCATTTTTCTCTTGAGAGTCTTTGAGCAACTTGTTGCTGCAACACTCTCCCATTTGGATTTAATAAAGATTTGGAGGATTTGGAATCACCAAGAGTTTTCTGGTTGCATTCTTACACATGAGGTGACTTTGTGGATTTGAGTTTATTGGTAGCATTGAGTAGATCCTTAGGTGAAGTAGTTTACTTGAGTAGATTAGCAAAGAGTTAGTTTGTTGTCTACACCTTGGGAGAGAGATTGGCTCAGCCAACCCCCCAATATCGTTGGGCTAGGACATAGATTTATTTCAGCATTCTTTTCTTTCTTGTCCCACTTGTCATTAGGACAAGGTTGTGTAGCTAGCACTATAATAATAATTGTTTAACTTTTCTTTCCAACCCTCTTTGGCACAACATTGGTAGGCTTGCCTCCACCTTGTGCCATTGTGAGTGGTTTGCGATACATTTTAAGTTTTGTTTAATAACTTGCCTACACCTTGGGAGAGACATCCCCATATCATATGGCTAGTATGGTAATAATGTGTTGATGGTTATTATGGTTTACATGGTTAAAATCTTCTAGAGTAGACATCACACATATATTCATCTTAGTTTAAGCCTTTAAGGCATAGTTCCATTGGCATGATCTAGTTTGGGTTTAAGCAAATACTTTCATTTTAGCATGCTATCTTAAATGGGATAAATCACATGGTTAAATGGTTATGGTTTAAACTTTAAAGCATTTTCTGTTTTTGTTTGACAAGTTGTTCTTGTCTTTCATTTCACTTATCTTTTTCAAGTTTTACACATACATTGTTAACTGAATGGTCTTTACTTTCAACTTTCATTTCATGCTTTGGATGTGTTTATAACTTTCAATTCCACAATCTGCAAACACATTTTCAGCAGTCATTTAAGTTTCGGTTTTGGGCAATTTTCATTGTTTTGGGGCACTTAAAACTTATCTAAAACACTCATAACACATCTTAAGACTTGGTCCTAAATCATAACAATATACTAGACCAACTAGGACACCTAAAATCCACCATCTTCACCATCTAAAACGGGAATGAAGGAGGGCAACGGAAGGTGAAGGCCAGGGACGGTCTCAAGGCACAAAGGAGTGTCATTTCCGTAAAAAACTTCATTCTTAGGGCTGACTGTGACAGCTAGGGTGGGCCTCGTTGCCTTACAATCTTGAGCATCCAGCAGCCATTTGGCAATAGGGGGAGGAGGATTAAGGTTTGACACTTAACTAGGAGGGAAATTAAAATCTATAAAATCTTTAAACAACTCTTAACCACTTAGTCTTTTAGGCAATCACTCATTGGTTACATCTTATGGTTGTTTAGACACTAGTTGCAAGCACATTTGTCTTTCTATCTCTCATGCAATCTTGTGGTTCAAATATCTAAGTGTTAGATCTTTCAAGTTTTGTTGAGCATTGTTTTTCAAATACTTCATTATCTTTGGTTAATGCTCTTTATGATGTGATTCAACAAGAGATTGTGCATCCCATTTGGAGGCATCATCTTGTTGAATCTTGAGTGCTTTTTGGGGTTGCCATTATGCACAGGTTTGGAGGAGAGCTGCCATTGCAGTTGCTGCAGCTAGCAGATCACGTTTGGCTTGGACTATCTCTTGGTTAGGGTTTGGACTATCTGATCAACTCTTGTTGGTGCGCTATCCTTGGGGAAAGGTGTGCTACCCTTTGTTTGGATATCTAGCCTAGGGTTTTCTTTTGGAGTAATTCTATGTCAAGGTTAAGGTGCTCAGAGGGTGGCTTCGGCCTATGGTTGGGTGACAATAGTGATATTGTCAATGGTAAAACAAGCACATCCATTATATTCTAACAGGTTATGGGCCCACGCCTCCTTCATTCAGTCTAACCACTGGAAGGAAACATAGCCGTAAGGATATTAAGCTCGTTGAAAAACTGTCGCTAGGATTTCTAGCAGGAGCAGTCACCATAGCACTGCAGCTAGGGTTACTAGCAGGTGCAGGTGCAGAAACCCTAATCCTCTCGTTGAGGCACCTTAAGTGAAGGGATTGACCTAATTTCCATATAGATCAGTGCACCCTAACCTAGCGCATCTCCTGATATTCTCAGCAAGCCAAGACGTCAAGTTTGAGTTTTTGGTCAGATCTAGGGTTGACCAAGTCAAAGCAGCCATGACTTACTCTATGAAGTTAGAAAACAAGTTAGATGGAGCTTCTAACTTCAGAGCATGGAAGACAAGGATTGACCTCAACCTTGCCAAGAATAAAGTGCTAGATATCGTGAAACCAGAGTTTGTAGAAGGAAAAGAGAAGGAACTACAGAATGTTGCAGTTATGGAGAAGTTCAAAGATCGTGACATCAATGCTACGAGTATCATAGTGGAATCTATAAAAGACCAATTGATACCCTACATCTCCCATCTTGACTCATCGAAGAAGATGTACGATGCCCTGACAAACCTCTTCCCAGTCAGAAACATTGGACAAATAATGAGACTGAAGAATGAGCTCCGTGACATGAAGATAAATGATGATGACAACATAGCATCATACTTTGTGAGAATCTCTCAGTTAAGAGATCAACTACAAGCTATTGAAGAAATCATTTCAGAGAAGGAATTGGTAAACATAGTACTCAATGGTCTTCCCAAGACGTGGGATGCATTTTCCGCAAGCATGAATACGAGGAAGGAGTATCCTACATTTGAAGAACTTTGGACTTGTTGTGCTCAAGAAGAATCCAGGATCAGTGCAAAAGGGAAACCCCAAAAGAAGTACAATGATCAAGCCTTCACAGCAAGATTAAAGAATTTCAGGAACAAAAGGAAGTTTGGTTCAAAGAGGAAGACAAATCAAGAGAAAGATATTTCAGAAATACAATGCTTCAACTGTCGAAAGTATGGTCACTACAAGAATCATTGTCCCGAGCTAAAGAAAAGGAAGGAGAANCAAATCAAGAGAAAGATATTTCAGAAATACAATGCTTCAACTGTCGAAAGTATGGTCACTACAAGAATCATTGTCCCGAGCTAAAGAAAAGGAAGGAGAAACACGAAGCATCAGTTGCCGAAGAAAAGGAACCTACAAAGAAGGCTAAGCAGGATGAAAGAGACTTCTTCTTCTGAACGTCACAATACTCTTCTTATTTCTTGCACATATCTTGTTTGCATAGTCTTTGTACATATCTTCTATATCTATCTCTTAGAAGATAATATGTTCCAAGAAGAACTATACTTATGGAAGAACAACAAGATAAGGATTGCTATCATTATACATGTCAGATAATACACATGAAAGGATGAAATACATCAAACAAATCATGTGGAAGCTAAGCCGAAATCAGAATCGATCATGAAGAGACTTAGAAGAAGCAAAGACAGAAAGAAGTCAGCAATCAAGAGAAAATTGGAGAAAGACTTATGATGTTTTGCAAAAGACAATAAGACAAAAGTGTGGACTCTGTTAGACGGAGGGAGCCGATTATATGCACTCATACATAAAGCAAGGATTAGGAGGGAGCTAATCCTATGATCCTTTGAAAATGATGAAGTATATATCCATGGTAGCAGCCATGAAAGGCAGTACGTGCTCAGTTCGACCTTAGAAGAAGACTTCTTCGAAGAGAAGCCTTAAAGTATCCCTGGTTGTCCATCCACATCCGTGATCCTATGATGAAAGAAAGAAATGGAATCTTTAGGGCATGGAATCTATAAGAAACTCCATGGAACCAAGAGCTAAAGAAAAACATAAGGAAGAACATGAAGATTCCAAGAAAGAAGAGAAGCTTGAACAACCAGTCATTGTATCGAGAATCACAAGATTACCAGCCTGATATGAAAGCAATCAAGCAGAAACTGAAAGTTGTGATGAAGAACAGTGTATGGAAGACTTGTGAATAAAATATTTGCAAGATCCAGAACTAGAGGTTCTCCCAGATGGAGGGAGAAGACTATGATGACCACTTGTACCAGTAAACCAGACATATCTCTACATGAGTCATTATATCATCCGCAACATCCATGAGTTGGAGTTCTATATCAGATAAATGCAAAGACTGTTCTCCAGAACAATTGAACAAAGAGCATATGCAGAGCAACCTCAAGGCTTTGAGGCATACCAGAAAGAGACCCTTGTATGCAAATGGAAAAAGATAACTCAGTGGAGAACCTCCAGTGCACATCAGAAGCGTGGTGAAGATTTTCTATAACAGAGATATTGTATCAAGATGATTACTCAGTAGATCAGATATCATGATGACAGAAGAAGTGCCACATGGATATGTTCCAGTTTTCCAACAATGATATACTCTATTGATCAGAGCTACATAAAGCCTTCAAGAGAAAACCAGTGTTCCAGACCGAAGTACATTTGAAATCAAGCATTACATCATCCGTGATGAATTCCAGAAAGGAGAAATTGGTTCTCCAATACATATCTCCACAGATGAGCAGATAAGAAGACATTTTGGTAAAGCTTCTATCCAAGATGAAAGAGTTTGCGTACTCAAGATGGAGCTCGTGGAGACGACTTCATAATTGAAAAAGGAAGAGATGACTCCCAGGTTGGGAGGGAGCACTGATATGTATTGATTCATGGACAGTCATTTTTCAGTTCGAAAAATGGTTCAGGATGAGCAGATTCCTTCCAGTTCGGAAAGTGGATTGAGATTTCTGACGGACAACAATTTCCCATTGTGGTTAACATGGGAAATGGTCCAGATTGTTGATTATCATAGACAGCGACTTCCCATTGTGGTTAACATGGGGAGTGGTCTAGGGCAATCTGTCTTCTTGAGGGTTACTCAAGAAGACTAGCCTGCCTCGCCGAACAGCGATTTCTCATTGTGGTTAACATAAGGAATGGTCTGTTTTGCAGGTTGATACAGGTCAGTCTTTTCCTCTTGTGGTTAACAGAGGAAATGGTCCAGACAGTCATTCCTTAGGGTGTATTCATTCTCTCAGGTTTAACTTTGTTTAGTGCCGGAGGAATGGCCCAAGGTGGGGAATGGTCCAAGCTCAGCAATCAGGGACATGCATTCCTTAGGGCGGATTCATTCTCTCTAGGTTACACTTTGTTTAGTGTCAGAGGAATGGCCCAGGGTGGGGAATGGTCCAGGATCATAAATCAGGCAATGATTCTTCCTTGCTTGAGAAGAATAGTCCAGATAGCTCATCATTGATGTCTTACCTTTTGAGGGCAGATACTCTTCGGAGATCTCACAGATTGCGAGTGGAAGAATGGCCCATATGATTCAGTTTATATCATAACATTGTTTCTGTGCAGGTTGATATCAGATGATTGTTATGAAGATTGTATGACAGTAGATATATACTACTGTGGTGAATGTGTTCCACTGTTTGATCAAGTACTTGTGTGTTACTTGGTGTGGTAGTGTACCACGGATTGTAGTTATGTACTACTATGGATAGACACAGTTGTGTTCTATTTTTCCGATTGCCTTGAAGACTACCAGCAGTATTGGAAATGATTATCAACTAGATGGATGATCAAAGAATAGAGATTTTCCAGACGGAAAATGGTTCAAAACATTTACTCTTCTAGGACATATGTCCAGATTAGAAGAATGGCTCTTGTATCACTCTGTGGTGTGAGTGACTTATCCAACATCATGTCTAATTACTCAGATGGAGTATGGTTTCGAGAGATGATACGACTGATGATGTTGATGGTGATCATGATCTAGTCATGAGATAGTCTATGTTGATGCTACCAGGTTAATGGTATGTGTGTGCTCAAGACCATTACCTATAATACCTCCCTAGCTAGGAGGGAGTGTTGATATTATGGTAGCTACGGGAGGTATTTACCTCCACGTGTAAACCTGACAAGAATAGAATACTCCAAAAAGAAAGAAGAAACCCTAATGAGTTGGCTAATAACCCTAGAAGACATGTCGGCTCAAGTGGATAATTTATATTAGGTTATTAGCCTCCAAGAGAAGAAGTCGGCCAAAAGAATTAATATATACTGAACAGACAGATACCCAGAATGAGAAGTCGGCCCAGGCAGTTAGCCAGAATTAGTATAAATACAGGAGGTCAGTTCTCATTCTGGCAGGCAGTCTCAGAATTGTAGAGCAGCACTTGTGCGCACTGCAGTGCCCGGTTTTGTGCGCAGGTTTGGAGGAGAGCTGCCATTGCAGCTGCTGCAGCTAGCAGATCACGTTTGGCTTGGACTATCTCTTGATTAGGGTTTGGACTATCTGATCAACTCTTGTTGTTGCGCTATCATTGGGGAAAGGTGTGCTACCCTTTGTTTGGATATCTAGCCTAGGGTTTTCTTCCGGAGTGATTCTCTGTCAAGGTTAAGGTGCTCGGAGGGTGGCTTCGGCCTATGGTTGGGTGACAATAGTGATATTGTCAATGGTAAAATGAGCACATCCATTATATTCTAACACATCCAGCCTTTTGGCAAGTGCATGAATAAAACTTTGTTATGCTCGTATCAAGCTTTCAAAGATTGTTGGTATTGTGTTTGAAATTTATGCATTGTTTAGAAGCTCTTAATCGTTTATTTTGGTATTATTCAAATGTTTAATTGTTCTTTCTTTCTCTCTTTTCCATATTTCTTAAAGCTGACGTTGCAGGGAATTCTACCATTTCAATTTAAAAATTATACGACTTACCCCTTTGGTAGCATAATTGCTAGCCAAAGATCATCTTGTGTTCATAATTTTTGGTCTATTTTGCAAATTTACAGGGAAGATAGGGCATACAAAACACTAGGGACACCCCCCTGAGGTTGGGACGCACCAGCCCAAACGGAGATAAGTTTTTTGCAGTGGCACATAGGGCATCTTCTCCTAGAGTTGCACGTATTTTTAGCTTGCTCATTCATATTTTTTTCACATTCTTGCAAGTGTGGAAATTTGTGTTAACAATTGGAGCCATTGCCTGAGAGGCATCAATCCTTGGGTTGCAACGATATTGGTGAGTTTTTCTTTATTTTATTTATTTTATTTGAACTCACTTGGCAACTCCATAGGAAACAGGGTCGACTCCACTGAGGTACACAAGAAGATTATCTACATTCAGTCCAACACAAGGTCTAGTTCTAGGCTTGAACGAACCCTAACATCTTTTCCGGAACAAGAATATGCTACCACCGGGAACTCTTCCTAAGTTGGTAAGCATATTGAGTTCTTTGGTAAGTTCTTCCCCAGCTACTTCTATTCTTTCGACAAGTTCTACAGTGAGTGTAACTTCGACACCTTTATCTTTAGGTTCATGCCTATTTTCATCTCAAGCTAATACTATGGCAACAATTGTTCTTGTTTTCATCTAAGACTAATATTATGGCCAGAGTTGTGAATCCAGTAAGGTTTACCTTAACTATTTATGCCCCACTAAGTTTTTTTGCAATTCCTAATCATCCTCATGCCTTGCCTAGAGGTGAATATCGCAAACGCTTACCAAAGTTTGCAGGGAGGTTTGGAGTATCGGTTGAGGATCACTTGGCTGATTTTTTGAAAGTGATGGATTATTGTGAGGTGGAATCTGAGGATGTGGTGATGAAGATATGTGTGCAGACCCTTGAGGGGGATGCACGAATATGGTACAAATCCTTTCCTGATGCCTCCATTGATGGACGAGATTCGTTCCAAGAGACGTTCACAGAAAGATGGGCAGATAAACAAGATAACTCTTTCTTACGTAGAGCTTTTTCTAATATTAAGAGAAATGAGAATGAGACTGTGCCTGACATTAATACCCATTTTTCTATGACTTATTATAGAATTCCTATTGTTGTAAGGCCTAATGATGTTATGGCTTTGATATCCTATCTTGAGACATATGATGGAATTTTTGGTATTTTGCTCAAGGATAAAGATCTTCACAATTTGGAGGAGGCCCAAGTTGTTGCTATCAAGTTAGAAAGAAATATCCTTATAGCCTATAAGTTTCCTCTGATTAATTTTCCTGATCAACCAAAGAAGGAGACACCATACAATGATATTCAACCAACGGCCATTACAAAAGCACAAGAATTCCTTGTTATTGAAAAAGAACATATTGATCTACAATTTGCACCTTATCAACTTCCTGGAGATGAACAAGATGATGATGACTCATGCTTGGATGATCAGGAACCGATAGTTGCACCACTTGAATCATATGCAGAGTTCCATGAAGATGAGAATGAAGAGTCAAGTTTTCAAGTATGTTCATTGGTTTCTTCCATTAATGATGATGAAGTATGGCAGGAAGAACCATAAGTCAACCATGTAGAATTCAATCAGCAAGAGACTTCATCCTTGCATATCCCAGCAATGATTCAAGAACAACTTGATTAGATACCATTATAGCAGGAGGAGCAACTTTTGGTTCAACCAGAAGATAATCTTCCTTACAATTTACCTATGATCCCACATTCAGATTCTATTCTTCAAGAGGATCCTTTGACTAATCATAGCTTGGATATTAGGGTCAATCATGATCCAATTGAGCTGTGAATGATGGAGGTATTTCAGCAGGTAGATTCTAAGAGTTTAGGCTCTCATATTTTCATGTTCATTACCTGAAGTACCATGTTCCAAGTTTCAATGACCGACTTATAAGATTTCACAATTGGTTGCATTGGAAGGTTGACTATGTTGATCTTTATCACCTAACTGATCACTTACTTGCAAGGTTACATTGGTCATTCAAGTATGTTGATTAATCATGCCAGCTTTGACTAACCTCCTGTGAACAAAGGAGGTGAAATTATTGGTTTTTTTGGGGGGTATTAAAGTCCATTTATTGTTTTTATTTTCGCTGATTTTTATGCTTTAGGACAGCAAATTAACTCTTTTGTTTCGCATATTTTTCTTTAAGGTTATCCTCTTTCAAGTCCTAGGGTAAGAGTCGTTGATTTTTTCTTATTATATCAGCATGTAGTCATGTCTTTTGGTGTAGTTAGTGCCTCACGTGAGGCTGGTCTTAGCTTTCTAATAATTGTTGTCCACTTTTTTGAAAACATTGGGTCAAAGTTTTGAGTGTCTTATCATACATTTGTCGAGTCTTTATGTCTAGAGTAAGCCTAGATGAGAGTCAGTTTATTGATATTCCAAAGCATTTGAGTCCATTAGTAAGGGTAGAATTGAAGAGACATAGGAGTGTTTTGAGTCATCTTATGTTTTGTCTCTTCATCACTTTCCATTGAGTCATCTGCTATGAGTCAATTGTCCCCCTCATCCAGCGGTAGGGACATGGTACCATACATCTTATATATTCTTGAGTTATCACTTCAAGCTGGGGGAAGAGTCTTCATCATTGCTTTTCTTTTCATCCCGCCTCAACTCCGACACATTATCCGGGGGTGATCCAGAAGTGTAGCACCTTAATGGTTGTTAGCCTCATTGGCAATCATTCCGCATTCAACAAGGTTGATCATCATTGGGCCTTGATCGAATGATACTTGTCAGTGTTCGACTTCAGTACATCTTTCACAGTGACAGGTTGTGCTCATACCTTAGGGCCCATTACCCTTATTGATGGGTTCCTTTGCGCATGGCAGGTGTTTACATTATTGACATCTAACTAAGTGACACTCTTCCATTTGTCGACTTCAACACATTTTCCACGGGGCATCGACAGTCATTCTCCAATGAGAGGCCATATGGGCCACCCTAAGGCTAGCCAGGGACATTTGGAGAATCAACCAATCTTGTGAGGTATTGACAAAAGCCAAGGGGAACGGACAACCTCTATGAGTCAAACCAAAAGTCAGGACGAATGAGATGCTATGTGAGTCTAATGCAAAAGTCAGGGGCAACGTACAACCTCTGTGAGCATAGATAGTCTAGTGCAAAAGTCAAGGGGAACGTACAACCTCTGTAAGCATAGAAAGACTAGTGCAAAAGTCAGGGGGAACATACAACCTCTGTGAGCCATGAGCAAAAGTCAAGGTATCTAGCAAAAGTTAGGTTGAATGTAAAATTCCTATGAGCTAGAAACAAACGATATTCCTAATATTGCAAATGATGTAATTGTATTGATCTAGTGCATTGGCACGTGTAAACATTAT
>ML838655.1:52882-63041 GCA_009831015.1 Picea engelmannii
TCCTGCAGAGATTTGAGATGATGGACTGCAAGTACATGGCCACTCCTATGATGACGAATCTAAAGCTCTTTAGTGATTCATCTTCAGATTTGGTGGATCCCACGATGTACAGACAATTGATTAGATCCTTGATGTAGCTGGTTAACACCATGCTGTACATATGTTTTGCAGTGAATGCTTTGATTCAATGCATGGTTGAACTCAAACATGTACATTGGATAGCAACGAAACATGTGTTGAGGTACCTATGTAGTATGATTGGATATGGATTGAGATATGTCTTGGATGTAGAAATGAAGCTGTAGGGTTATACAAACTCTAACTGGGAAGGGAGTGCAGTGGACTGGAAAACCACCTTAGGGTGTTACTTCTGTTTGGGATCAGGCATGATCTCATGGTTGAGCAGGAAGCAGATGTCAGTGGCACTCAGTATAGCAGAGGCAGAGTATATTGCATCCATTGTTGCAACCGTGAAGCACTGTGGCTCTTGAAGTTGGTTGCAGGGTTATTTGACCTAGAGTTGGAGCCAACTTTGATACATTGTGACAATCAAAGTTGTGTGAAGCTGTTAGAGAATCCTGTGTTTCATGACAAGTCAAAGCATATAGAGATCAAATACCACTACATTCGAGACATGGTGTAGAGAGGAGCTGTGGAGCTCCGTTACATATCCACTGATGAGTAGATAGCAAACATTCTCACCAAGACTTTGACTAGAGTGAAGTATGAGTACTTCAGAGACAAGCTTGGCGTGATGCAGAATGTCCATCCTCGTTGAGAGGGAGGCTTGATGTTTCTCCTCCAATCGGCTTTCCCCTCTGGCCAAGGGTTTCCCAGATCAGTCATGTGAGGTAACTGAGGGAGTAATGTATAGCCTAAGTCACAGGGTTCGCCGAACTTGAACCTTGAGGTTCGAAGTTCGGCGAACCTTAAAAAAAATTTCAAGTTCGCCTCAGGTTCGGCTAAGGTTCGGTTCAGGTTTGTTTCGTTCAGTTCAACCTGTGAAATGTGCCCTCGAACCTCCATATAGTCGACAAATGCATGGTCTAGTTTGGCGGGTTCGTCCGATTTAATTTGAGTTTCAAATTAGGCCGGAACTTTATACAAATTCGGCACAAGTATTAACAAAGTAGGTCGCCATCGACCACAAACAAAGGAGGCGATCGCTTGAGTCTGAAAATTTGATGGCAGCTCACGAAACCTGCGTGACCTATTCACATTTTATTTTGTGTTAGAAGGGCCTTCGCACTAGCAAGGTTACGAGTTACTTCGGGATCGACAGGAATTGAAGAGCGCAGGGTCGACAGGAATTGAAGAGCGCAGGGTCGACACGAATTTCGTGAAGAAAAGTGCAGGGTCGACATGAATTTCGTGAAAAAAAGCGGCAGGGTTACGGGTTATAGTTTTCATGGTTATAAAATTTTGTATTATAATTCATTTATAAACTTATTTTGTATTATAATTCATTTATACTTTTTTATTATAATTCATTTTAAATCTTAATTCATTTATATTTAATTTTGTATTATAATTCATTTATATATATTATAAACTTTTATAATATATATTATAAACTTTTATAATATATATAACATATAAAAAGTTTATATATATATATATATATATATATATATATATATGTGTGTGTGTGTGTGTGTATAGTCGAACCTGAAGCCGAACCTTATTCAAACTTTATCAGAAAGTTCGAACCCGAATCGAACCTAATCCTTGTCGAACCCGAACTCGAACCCGAATCGTGTGACATAGTGTATAGCCGAGTACAGATCTTTTCCTACGCCATGTGAGGCGACTAGGTGTGAACACGATTTGTATCAAGTCTTGCCTACGTCATGTGAGGTGGCTAGGTGTGAATGGGGCTATGGTCGTAGTCTTGCCTACACTATGAGAGGTGGATAGGTGCGAATAAGACTACTGGGAGAGGAGAAACATCACAGCCTAGTACAAGTCTTGCCTATGCCATGCGAGGTGGCTAGGTGTGAATAAGAATTGTGGCAAGTCTTGGCTACGCCATGTGGGGTGGCTAGGTGGGAATAAGACTTGGAGCATGGTCTTGGACCATGGGATAGCCTGTGATGTCCCGTTCCCAAGAGTAGGCTAGAAGGGAGTGACTTAGTAGTCTATTTGTTCCCGTAGATTATAGTCAGGCACAAACAAGGAACAAGAGGAGAAATAAGGGTGATTTTGTGGCTAAACGATGAATTAATCCAAAAAGCATAGGAAAAGTCACTTAAGCCTAAGTCAACGGAGAAATAGAATGAAAAGGTGCTAAAGGGGGACTTAATTAATTAATTACTCACCTTAGGAGGAAAAACGCCTAGCTTAAGTGATGTCCATGGTGAATTAGATCGTGAAGAGTATAAATGGAGGAATTCGACCTAATTCCTCATTATGTTATGATTTGATGTTGAGATATTTTCAGAGGAGGAGATCGACCCCCTTGTTGTTTTGTGGATTTTTGGAGGAAACTACCGCCATTGATCGGTTTCGGTGTTGAGAGACACACCCTAGCCTATCGGAGATACCATCCAGGTATTTCACTGTGCCATTCAGGAGATCCTGTATAGTGATTGCGCAGCTCAGCCAGTGAGGGCCAATGAGGGCGCAAGGGTTAGAGAGAGGGTTTGTGTGGCCGCACGAGACATAGAAGTATTTTGCAGATCCCTTCTGACCCATTTGAGAGCTAGCCAGGGCACATCTTTTGAGCCACCAGTCGTCAGTTTTCGATGGTGGAATCTCCCAGGGCGCAACAAACAGTTAGATAGTGCGCAACTCTTGAGGAAGCACATTTGGGGTTCCAGGGGGTATTCTGGGGCAGATCTGAGGAAACCCTTCCGACCCATTACAGAGGAGGCCAAGATGATCGTTTCGAGACACATATCGTCAGATTCCGCCGGTGGGATCACTAGGGCGCACTCCCACAGCCTAAGAGGTGCGCAAATCCCCAGGGGTGACATTTGGAGCTTTAGAGGTCGGATCTTCAGTCCGACAGTTACCAGGATCAACCTAGAGGCCAGGACGCTTCTTTTGAGACAGTTTCTAGTCCATTCCGACGGATATCGCCATCAGGCCGAGTTTTCCAGTATCTACAGTAGTTGCCGTGAGCTTTCGGACTGCGTTTTGTCGATCTATCCGTGCGTGCACAAATAAACCTTCATTCTTTTGATCACAGGTATTTCTTGTTAGTTGATTTGTATTCCAGTGACAATCCATGAGATCTAATTGATGACTAGTATATTTGCTTCCAGCTTATTATTGTATTTCCTACTTTTTCCTCGTTATATATTAGTGAGCTGTGTTGTCCTTCTTTCACATGCATTATCTTTATACTGCTAAAACACTTAATGAATGAAACACACATGCGAAAATCACCAAGCATGTTCACACATTAACTCAAACGCATCTAGAAATCCCCGGAGTATCAGATCTCAGTGATAAAACAATAGTTCAACAGTAGATATCCAAATCAGTTGGATCAAGGATATTTTAGTGGTATCAGAGCCTTCTTCCTTCCAACCTGTGAAGAAGTGCTTTTCACGACCCCATGATTCCGGGAATAGGTGAAGAATACCCAGAGGGCCGAGGACATATTGGGGACGAGTACATTCAGTACTGCAGAGGTCATAATAGAGATAGGAGAGATAGAAACTGAAGGGATTACACTCCCTTCCACACTCAGTCAGATACAGAGCCAGAGATAGAGGACACAGATCACATCAGTTTGGACGCAGAGGCCGAGATAGAGAGGACTATGGGTGACGGGCGTGAGACACCCGAGGGCAGGGGGAAAGGCCCTGAGACACATGTTGACAGTACGCAGGCCATGCTGAATGACCTAGCTAGAGGACAGAGGGACATGATGAACGCCATACAACAGATGGCTATTAGAGCATAGATGCTCCACCATAACACGAGCACTATAGGTGCCAACTCCGCAGGAGGAGTGAGTGGTTTAGGAGGACACCAGGGAGGTGGGGCTAGTGGCTCCAGTGTATCTCAGGGCAGAGCTAGTCCACAACCTTCACCAATCGAGCCTACACATCGTCTGGAAGGATTCCTCGACCTTTATACCCACAGTTCGAGGGAGGATAGCCATTGGGACAATCAGGACATGCGGGAGGACAGCCGGGTCAAAGACAGGTGGTGCCACATGATCCGTTCGAGGAGTACATGAGAGACTACTTGGCACTAGGACAGGAGTTCCATGCAGACATGAGTTTGATGGACTACAGTTCGATCAGATATCGAAACAGACCCCGAGAGGCACATAGAGGAAACGAGCAAACACACAACATGGATTTCATCAAGAAAGTGGGAAAGCTGAACATTCCTCTTTTGACGGATCATCACGTTGCTCAGCTCAGGCATGGGTACATAAGTTTGACACATATTTCAATCTTAACCCGATAACAGAGTTAGAAGCTATTAGCTTCGCCACCTTGCACTTGGAGGGGGAGGCCCATGAGTGGTGGTACCATGGGCTGGTGACCTTGGGTCACAACCACATTACTTCCTATTTGGAGTTCACTGAGAGGTTGATTGAAAGATTTGACAGGAGAGATCCAAAGCTCCACTTCAGGGACCTTACACAGTTGAGGCAGACCGAATCAGTTGGGGCCTTCATCTCAGAGTTCCAATGGAAGGCAGTGGCCGTATTAGATATATCAGAGCACAGACTGGTGACGCTGTTTACCGAGGCATTGACAGAGCCATTGAGGGGTTGGGTTAAGGCTTTCAAGCCTCACACCTTACAGGAGGCCATTGTGCACACGAGAGACATGGGGGATTCAATGCTGAAACCCAAAACCTTTACCAAACCCTTTGTACCACAGAGAGACAAGGATCAGAGAAATCCTCAAAGGGAATGGAAGGGTAAGCCCATGTTGGATGATGACACGAGAAGAGAGTTGATGAGGAAGAAGCTTTGCTTCTCCTGTAGAGACCCTTGGGTCCTAGGGCATAGATGCATAGGAAAGGGATAGATCCACTACATTGAAGTAGAATCAGGCAACGAGGAGGAGGATGAGGATATCGGAGCATAGGCAGACAATGATTCAGAGGATGAGACCGCACATGAACCAGAGCAGCAGCCGAAGAAGCCTCAGATACCGGTAGGGGCACCGCCCAAGGAGGAGACAAAACCTCGTAGAGAGGTGAAAGGGGGAACCATAGCAACCCTTTCAGGAGTACCCAGGTACAACACTCTCAGGTTGAAGGGCCTTGTACAGGGGCAACGCATGACCGCTTTAGTTGATGGTGGGGTCACCCACAATTTCATAGATGCGTCCTTGGTAGCCAGGAGGGGGTTACACACTGAGGAGTTTCAGGGATTCCACGTGGCAGTGGCAGATGGATACACAATGACATGTTTAGACATGATCCCAGACCTAGAGGTCAAACTAGGCAACTACACCATGACAGATACTTTCTATGTAGTTGACCTATCAGATACTGATGCCGTATTGGGGGTACAGTGGTTATATTCATTGGGGGAGATTGGGTTCAACTATCAGACGTTGACCATGAGCTTCAGAGACGCCAGTGGATCGAGAGTGGTACTGAGAGGTATGTCTTGAGGAGCACCACGAGCAGTATCGACAAAAAGGATGGAGCGGATGTTCCGTGACGATGATGTGGCCTATGCAGCAGAGTGTTTGATCACCACGCGAAAGGATTCAGAGGGCAGAGAGCATTATCATCCACAAATCAGAGAGCTTCTGAGTCAGTATGAGCTAGTGTTTGGGCTGATACCACCACGGAGACCACTAGATAAGGGATTTGAGCATACGATCGAGTTGGAGGCAGGGGCTACACCGATGATCACCATGCCCTATAGGCACCCCAAGAGATTCAAAGACGAGATTGAGAAAGCAATCAAAGAATTGCTTGCGATGGGGTACATTAGGCCCAACATGAGTCCTTTTGCCTCTTTAGTCATTTTGGTACTGAAGAAGGATGGCACATTGCGGATGTGCATTGATTACAAAGTGCACAACAAGAAAACGATCAAGAATAGATACCCTATTCCGCACATAGATGAGTTGATGGATGAATTACATGGGGCGGTTTTCTTCACCAAGATTGATATGCGGTCGGGATATCATTAGATCAACATCAGGGAGTAGGATATAGAGAAGACAACATTTAGATGCCATTTCGAACATTTTGAGTTCTTGGTCATGCCGTTTGGATTGACCAACACACCTGACACTTTCCAGTCTTGCATGAACCACATCTTCAGAGGGCAGCTGAGGAAATAGCTTATGGTATTCTTCGTTGATATATTGATCTACAACAGAACGTGGCATGGGCATCTGACACATTTGGAGGAGGTCTTGGGCATTATGTTGGCAAAGTCATTATATGCCAAGGAGTCCAAATGTGAGTTTGGTATGAGAGAACTACTATACTTGGTGCATATCATCAGTGAGAAGGGAGTATAGGTTCATTAGGAGAAGATCAAGGCCAATGCTGATTGGCCAACACCCAAGAGCCTCACGGAGCTGAGGGGATTCTTTGGGTTATGCAGTTACTACAGGCGGTTCGTCAAGGGCTTCTCATAGTTGGCAGCACTACTCACATATTTGACCAAGAAGGGCGCCTTTCAGTGGACAGAGCAGTCACAACAAACATTTGAGAAAATGAAGGAGGTTATGAGCACATGCCTTATTCTAGCCCTTTGGGATTTCTCACAGCCGTTCGTCTTAGAGTGCGACGCATCAGGGGTGGGGATTGGAGCAGTTTTGATGCAGGGAGGCCATCCCATTGTGTTTGAGAGCAGGAAGCTCAACGAGTTAGAAAGACCCTACCCTATTTACGACAAGGAAATGCTAGCAATCATGCATGCCTTAACCCAATTCAGACAATATCTGGTAGGTAGCAGATTTGTAGTGAAGACTAATCACAACAGTCTCAAGTATTTCTTGGATCAGAAAGACCTCAGTAAGAGACAACAGAAGTGGGTCTCAAAGATCCAAGCCTTTGACTTTGACATTGAGTATGTCAAGGGAAAGAGGAATGTCGTAGCAGATGCCTTGTCCAGGAGGCCACCAGGGTGTTCGATGATGGACATTTGCACAGATTGGAAAGCACATTTGTTGGTGGAGTACTCCAAAAACAAATTTTCTTGTGAGGTGATGGAGAGATAAGGTGGACATGGAATGAGAAAAGGGAGAGATAAGGTGCACATGTGAAAGATAGATTGACACATGCACTAAGAAAGGGGGGCACATGGGTGGATAAGGGAGGGCGCATGATAAGATGCATGTGCATGGAGAGGAAAAGGAATACGTGGGAAAGGAGAAATAATGATAGGGATGAGTAAGGGAGGAACATGCATGGAGGGAGAATGTGCTAAAAATAGGGAAATATGCACTAGTAAATGGGGAGTGAAGGGAGATGCACATGGAGGAAAGTGAATGTAACTGGAAATGAGAGAGTTAAGTGGGAAAAAGGAGAAGATAACCTCCAATTAACTTGACTATGCCAACTAGCAATGCCAACCACGTGACAACTCATCTCAACTTGAAAGATGCGCCACATGTCCTCAAGTAAAGCGTCTAATATCCTTATGCATGTATGTGCATATGTCACACTTTGAAGCTGCCAAATGTCAGAATCTGGACCTACCACATGTCACCCTGCATGGTGACCACACCCGCTAATAATAGCCTTGCTAAAAACAGACACACTAAAAAGAGCAGTTTGACCGAAAAATATGAAAAGATCAAATATGTTTGGGACTACCAGGAGAACCATGCCAAATATAGTATGCCTAAAAATAGGCACTACTAAAAATAGAAACTCCTCGCATGGCAGTTAAAATGGGCTCATCAGATTCGATTTTCTGCAAAGAACCGAGATATGTACCTGGAATTGTCATCTAAAATCTGGATCTTCAACTGCTATAAATAGTAAGTTGCTCGCATGTTGTCAGGAAAATGCTCACTGAAATAGTGAGCTCGCAAGGACCTTAAATATCTGATCAAAACTACTATGTGGACCTCTGATATTTGTCTCCGGAAAAGTAAGGAATATGCTAAAAATAAATATCTCTCTGTATCCATGAAGGCTTGTTCAAACCCCTATCTCTGAAGCAAGGAAAACCACTAAACCAATCCTATAATTGAACTCATACGGGAACCAACCATGGCTCATGCCAAGCTATCTCTGGGAAAAATATCTGAATGCTAGCCAAATAAGGCATGTTGGCTCTTAACCCTCAAGATTTGCAAGTGAGAAAATACAGGGGTTAATAATGGTGACTCAAGGGGATGGGATCCCCCTGTGGGATGGCGAGAACATGTGAATCTCTGTGTCTAAAAACTGTGATGCTACTCTGTGTGAAATATGGAGAAACATACCAATAGAACCCTGGGCTTGTTGGTAGAAGAGAAATGTCTTGTAGGATGACCTATGATCCAAAAGGCCTATCCAATGGGCAATGGAGTAAAAAATAAATATAATCCTCCCACTGACTGGCTCAAAAATAAGGGATCTCATCCAATTCTGCTACTTGCTACCACCTACCATGTGTTAGATTATGAGCTTGATTTCTTACGCAGATTAATTCTTTTATTTTCTTCAATACTTTAATTCCAGCTTAATACACTTCAATAATTTCAAATCATAATCGAAGAGAAATAATTATGTAGATAAGTAAACATGCATATCAACATCACATATACCCTGGGGAAACCCTGTATAGGGAGAAAAACCCCAACAAACAATATTCCTTTATTGCATTAATAATGTAAGATCTCTTACAAATATCCACCATAAATGTACTCTCAAAGAGCTTGCCAAGATGACTTTGACCTGACAAAGACTTACAAGACCTTGCTGAAATACACCTTTGATATGCTGCCTCTTTATCACTGATGTGCTCCTCTATTACTTCACCCTCAACCTGCATATGAAAACTCTGTTTCAAAATTGTGTTGCAAAACTGTGTTGCGAAACTGTCTTGCAAAAACTGTGTTGAAGAGAGGATTCAACCTCTTCTTATATAGGCTGAGGAGGGGTAGAGGAGAGGCTCGAAATAGTAACCTGAATGCATGCATTAGTCACAACTCAGCTTCATACTTTAATTCGAACTTAGAACTAGACTTGAGATTGGTTACAACTCAGCATTACACTTTAGTTCGAACTTAGAACTAGACTTAAGACTTTAGTTGCAACTCAACATTACACTTTAGTTCTATGATAGAACTAGACTCAAGACTTTAGTTGCAACTCAACATTACACTTTAGTTCTAGACTCAAGACTTTAGTTGCAACTCAACATTACACTTTAGTTCTAAAATAGAACTAGACTCAAGACTTTAGTTACAACTCAACATTACTAAAAATAGAACTAGACTCAAGACTTTAGTTGCAACTCAACATTACACGTTAGTTCTAACATAGAACTAGACTCAAGACTTTAGTTACAACTCTTGACAAGGCAATTCGAAATTCTCTTCATGGTGGATAATGTTTACACGTGCCAACGCAGTAGATCAATACAATTACATCATTTACAATATTAGGAATATCGTTTGTTTCTAGCTCATAGGAATTTTACATTCAACCTAACTTTTGCTAGATACCTTGACTTTTGCTCATGGCTCCCAAGGTTTGACTAGGCTCACAGAGATTGTATGTTCCCGCTGACTTTTGCACTAGTCTGTCTATGCTCACAGAGGTTGTACGTTCCCCCTGACTTTTGCACTAGATTGTCTATGCTCACAGAGGTTGTACGTTCCCCCTGACTTTTGCATTAGACTCACATAGCATCTCGTTCGTCTTGAATTTTGGTTTGACTCACAGAGGTTGTCCATTCGGCCTGGCTTTTGTCAATACCTCACAAGATTGGTTGATTCTCCAAATGTCCCTGGCTAGCCTCAGGGTGGCCCATATGGCCTCTCATTGGAGAATGACTGTCGATGCTGCCAAATTTAACACTCCCTCTCAGCAAGGGAGTCATTCTCAGCCACACAAAGCTTGCCTCTCAGCTACACAAACTGTCTCGAGGTCAGAGGCTTGGTCAGGATATCAGCTACCTGCTCGCTCATGGCTATGTACTGTAACTTTACAGTTTTTCTCTGGACCAAGTCTCAGATGTAGTGGTACCTCATGTCAATATGTTTTGACCTGTCGT
>ML838657.1:18751-32252 GCA_009831015.1 Picea engelmannii
TACATCTTCATCATCAAGCCAACTTTTGCTAAGTACACAGAGATGGATGAAGTTTATCGAAGGTTACTCAAAGTCGTCGTTCCCAGTCATCTTCAATGGGAAGAACTTTGCAATCTGATTGAGTAGTCAATGAGCTATCCAAGCCTAGTTAGCTGTCCAGTCAGACGATGTCATGCAGATGCCTCACCAATGGTTCACCCAGAAAACAACATGAAGTTTCGACACATCATCAAACAATTTCCTAGATTTTTATAGTTTGTTAAGTTAGTTAAGCTAAAAATAGGTTTACCACGTCCTGATCTTTAATGACAGGATCATTTGTAATTTTGGTTATAAATACTTCACTTTTCTAAGTATTGAGGGTTGATCTTTACGCCCTGTGAGCTACCAGACTGTAATATTTTCAAGATATCTTCCATTAATACAAAGAGGCGTTTTCACAGGATTCTTGTGTGTGCTCATTGGTGATGTTTTCCATTCTAAGTTAAATGTTATTCTCTCTTAGTTATCGCATTGTTTTCTAAATCTAATCTTTGAAAGTAACGAACGTTGTAGGATTTATCTTTGTATACCCTGTTCCTGACTTCTAAATATTTTAGTGTTTCATCTTCTAATTTTACGATAAAGAAATTCTTAAATGCTTCTTTGTTGTAATTGACATTCTCACCTTTCTCTACTATTCCTCATTATTGCTGCTAAAAGAATCCAACGATTGCATTATCTCGCCCTGTGAAAAGTTTCTTCATTTTCTGGTTTAGATTTTATTTCATAATACAGACCCCATAGCCCAGTGGATGCGTAAATCTCTCTCAAGCCAACTCAACGAAAACGAAAACAAAACAAACATATTTTATTCACCTAGCCTAATATTTTAAATTTGAAACATATCTAAAACATACAGAGAGATCCCTCTCTGAAGCTAGTAGGGCTAGATCCTAGCTTCGAAGTGGTTGGATAAACTTACCTCCCATAGATTTCTTCTTTTTTGACAACCTCTAGGAAATTTACAGAGCATTAACATAGCGGCGACTCCAATGGGGAACAAACTGAACAAATTTTAACCTCACGTTTCTTTTCCCTAGAAGAAAATTTTGTTTCTAAAAAATTGCAAATCTAAGAAAGAAATAATGTTTAGAGGTTGTTAAAAGCTTGTACATATTATTTTCAGACTCATAAAACTAATATATATATATATATATAAATCAAAAGGAAATCTGGCTCCAAAAAGAGTTTACACTAGATCTCACCCAGACCCAGAACCCGCAATAGCAACTGATAATCCATAACAGTTACTCAGGAAAAAGACCATTGCATAAGGTTCAGTAAGTCATAGCCCCCTTCGAAGGTCCCCTTCTCTTCCATAGGAGCTTGTTGCCCTTCAGGATCTTGACTTTGACATCCTTTTTGAACAAAGCTTGTTTAGAATGAAATCTGATAGCTTTGTGGCTGAAACCGTTCTAGACCCAACTGTTTTGCAACCCCGGACCCCTGAAGTTCTATATCCCACTGCTAAAACTCAAACCACTCACTGTATGCTAGCTAGCCCCCCCCTCATCCTTGTCTTTTGTCATCACCCCTCTTATCATTCAGATTGTTGTCCCGCCTCCTCCACCTATCATGGAAGCCAGATATGCCCCCTTGGTGTTGGTCACACCTCTACATGCAGTGCCCCAGGATTATCAAACAAGACTTCCTTAGTTTGATGGCACAGGGCCCTTTAACGTACAACAACATGTGGATAAAATGAATGACTATTTTGACCTACAGGAAGTATATGAAGCTGACGTTCAAATGAGATTGTTTGTGAAAAGTTTGAAAGGTGACGTTAAGAAATGGTACAAAGGCTTATGTGTTGCTTCAGTGATTGACCTTACAACGTTTCAAAGAAGTTTTCTAGACAGATGGGAGGTAAAGAAAAATCCTCTCCAGATCTTGTCAGAATACGAAAACATCAGAAGAAATCAAGGTGAGACAGTACAAGATTACTGCACCCGTTTCAACAATCTGTACAATGCAATTCCAGCCGATATTAAACCTCCACAAGGTTTGGAATTGATAAAATTCCCTGATGGTTTTGACATTGATATGTCATATCAATTAAGGGAAAGAAACTCCACCACCCTGGAGGACATGCAGAAAAGCGCAATAAGTGTTGAGGCCAACCTGTTGGCAAAAAGGGCACGACAGAGGACAGAGAGGAGAGTCACAATTAAAGAGGAACCTTCCACATCAACTTTTGATTCCAAATTGGATTCCTTAGATAGATAAATGGAAAGAATGATGGAGAGACTTACTGTATCCGAAAGAAACCCTCCTCGAGAAAACCCACCTGCTCCTCAAATTTGGAATCCTAACTTCAGAAGAAACCCTCCTCAAATCAGGCAGAGAGATCCTAGGGATCAAGGAAAACAGAGAGGTCTTGATCAACAGATCAGACCACCCCTACAAGAAAATTATGTCGATGAAGGAGAAGAGGTAATTGAAGAACCGGAGGATACCCACATAAACCTCATGGGAATTCACTATAACGATGCAATTTTCCTCACCCAGGAGGAGCGAGAACTTTTTCTTCTTTCTCAAACAAAGGTGAGTGAAGAAGCTGAAGATACCGAACAACAGGCATTTGAAAATGCCATTATGGAGGTACACTGACAATACAATCTGCAAAGTAAAAAGACAGATGGAAGTTCCCCAGAAAAGGTAACCGAAACGAAGAAGATAGTCGAAACCAAGAAAGCCCCCGAGCCTTCTATCGAGAAGATCCCTGAAAAAGGTAATGCTGAAGTTCCAACAAAAAGAAACCTTACCATTTTGAAAAGATCATTGCAGACTGAGGTTTCATCAACCAACCCACCAAAGACTTTTGCTCAGAAGACTACGGTGGACAAATTAGAATTGCAGAGCCAAAGCAGAGCACCTACTCCTTTCAGCCTCGAAGGGGAATTAGCTAAAGTGAAAATTCCCATTCCTCTTTCTAAGTTGATGATTAAGGATGCTTACCAATCATAGGTGATCAAAGCACTGAGCATTGAACCTGACATAGGCACGGAGGCCTTAACTTTTGGATCAACAAATAATTCAGATACTGTAAACCTTACCGATGATCAACCTGAACTCTTGTTCGAACCTGAAGTGGATGGTCAAAACGACAATGGTGTTGTCACTCCTTTTAACATTAGCCTTAATATAAACAACTTGATTCTTCATAATGATATGTTAGATTCGGGTGCTTCCCATAATTTGATGCCTAAAGCAGTGATGGAAAAACTGGGACTTGAGGTTACCAGACCTTACAAGGACTTACACTCTTTTGACTCCAGCAAAGTCATATGTATCGGTTTGATCAAGGATTTATGTATCACCCTGGTTTAGATTCCCGCAAAATGTATGGTCATGGATGTTGTGGTCGCAGACATTCCCCTGAAATATGGTATGTTGTTGTCCTGGTATTGGGGGGGGAAGTTGAAAGTTACTTTGCAGTTGGATATGATGTATGTTAATGTCCCAGTTTTTGGGCAACAGAGAAGACTATACAGAGAAACGTTGATGAAATACATGGTTAGCAGCCAAGAAAAACCACATAACTATCCTCTGTACTCTGCACACTTTGATCTAGATTCTTTTATCTTGTATAATGATGGTGATACAGAAGAATGAATCACTCAGCTAGAAGAAGATACATCTGAGCCGAAAGAAGGCCCAGAAATCACTGATGCCTAATGGAAGAAAAATGTGATAACAGAAGAATTGCCAGCGGATTTCTGGAGCATGGAATTTGATGGGGTCGTAAGCAAAGAAGGAGTTGGAGTAGGTGTTTGGTTGCATAATCACAAATCCAAGTATTTGGAAAACCATTCTTACAAACTGAATTTTCAATGCACTAACAACATAGCTAAGTACGAAGCTTTGATGCTCGGTCTGAAACTACTGAAGAAGGTTGGTGCCAAACAAATCATGGTAAGGGGAGATTCCAAATTAATTATCAAACAAATTAAAGGTGAGTATGCAACAAAGCATCCCCATCTTAGAGCTTATAGGAATGTTGTTCTGGATGCCCTCAAATGTTTCAATGAAGTTGATTTACAGGTGATGCCCAGGGGACATAATATTTTAGCAAATGGATGAGCTACATCAGCAGCTACATGCAAGATACCTTTTTGTTCCACTCGCCCCTACATGGTGGAGGTGAAGTGCAGACCAACTATTCCAGACAACATCAGATACTGGCAGGTATTTGGTAATGATGATCAAATTGAAGATTTTCTACAATGTAAAAATGATTTTGAGTGTACAAACATAGATTTAGAAAATGAGGATGAAAATGTAAAAATACCTGATTTTGGAAATGATAGTGTAAATAAGATAGATTCAGGAGAGTTAGGTGAGGATGAGATAGAAGATGATGTTTTGCATTTAAAAGGTAATGTTTTACTTAGGGTTTTAGTTCCTTTAGAATACCTATTTGATTTTAATGATGTAGCTAAAAAACCGAAAATCGAAGCCAGTGGTCAAGAAGAAGAAGATTGTAATATAGGGATATAAGAGAAACCCAAGATGGTAAAACTTTCCAAATCATTACCCCCTGAGTAGAAACTCAAGTAGATTGAGCTTTTCAAGGAATATTCAGACGTATTTTCCTAGGGTTACGAGGACTTGAAAGCTTATGACACTAGCATCATACAACATAGGATTCCAATAAAAGAAGATCAAAAACCTTTCAGACAGAAACTCAGGAGAATCAATCCCAAGCTACTTCCCCTGATAGAAAAAGAAATAAAAAAAATGTACAATGCTAAAATCATAATTCTGTTACGATTTTCCAAATGGGTTTCAAATTTGGTCCCAACCAAAAAGAAATCTGGAGAAATCAGGCTTTGCATCGATTTCCGAAACCTGAATAAAGTCTCTCTGAAGGACAACTACCCATTGCCAAAAATGGACCACATATTACAAAAGGTAGTCGGATCCAGTTGAATATTCTTACTGGATGGGTTCTCAGGTTATAACCAGGTCCTCGTTCACCCAGATGACCAAGAGAAAACAACTTTCACAACACCATGGGGTACTTTCATGTATGTGAAAATGCCTTTCGGGTTGATGAACGTTGGAGCCACTTTCTAGAGAACGATGGACATCGCTTTTGTGTAAGAACTGAACAAATTTATTGTCATCTATCTGGATGATGTAACTGTGTTTTCCCAATCTGATGACGAGCACTTACGACATCTCAGATGCGTTTTTGAGAAATGCAGGAAATTTTGGATTTCTTTGAATCCTAAGAAGAGCCTTTTCGGATTAGAGGAAGGTAAACTGCTAGGGCACATAATTTCTAAGGATGGAATTAAGATAGACCCCAGCAGAATCGAGGCCATTCAGAAATTAGAACACCCAAGAAATATCAAAGAGTTACAGTCTTTCATCGGAAAAATAAACTTTCTGTGAAGATTCATACCCAACCTGGCCGAGCTTTTTAGGAACATCACAAACATGTTAAAGAAGGACATAAAAATAAAATGGGACATGGAGTCCAAGAAATCTTTTGAACAAGTCAAATGCACACTCACACAGGCTCCAGTCTTGATCAGTCCTGACTTCACCAAAGATTTTTATATTTTTTCTTTCGCCTCTGAACATACGATTGCAGTAGTATTACTACAGAAAAATAGCGAAGGGTATGAACAACACATAGCCTTTTTCAGTAAAGCCTTAAGAGATGCTGCTTTGAATTATAAAATAATGGAGAAACAAGATTTTGCCTTGGTGAAAGCCATAAAATATTTCAGAGTATATATTCTCCATTGCATATGTTATGAATTTGGTAGTAAAGGACCTTTTAGCCCAGGACAATCCAGATGGATGAAGAGGAAAATGGATTGCTAAATGGATTGCTATCATTCTAGAGTATGACATAGAGATTATGCCTACTAAACTAATTAAAGTTCAAGGTCTAGCAAAGTTAATGGCTAAAACAAATTTCCATGCTCTTGACATTAATTTCTTAGCTGTAGCAGATGAACAGGGCGAACAGGCAACTCTAAGCATGAAAGAGGTATTTCTAAACTCTCCATGGTACGTAGACCTAATATTTGTTTTGCATAATTTACAAGCTCCCCCTAGTTTGAACAAAACTAAAGCTAGGTTTTTGAAATTGAAAGCATTAAAATTTTGCATTATAGAAGGCAATCTATATTGGAAGGATCCTAGAGGTATTTTGTTAAATTGTCTATTGAAGGATGAAGATGACAAAGTATTGCAGGAGTTTCATGCAGGAGATTGTGGTGGTCATCTCAGCTGGAATACCACAGCTAATAAAACCCTCAGAGCTGGTTTCTATTGGCCAACACTATTTGTTGATGTGCATCATAAAGTAACTTCGTGTCATAAATGTCAGGTGTATGAGGGAAAAAAGAAACTTCTTCCTTTGCCTCTGAAACCAGTCTCCGTTGAAGATCCTTTCCAGCAATGGGGATTAGAGTTCATCGGAGAAATACATCCTCCCTCTTCAGGCCAGCAAAGGTGGATTCTTACTGCCACGGATTATTTTACAAAATGGATCGAAGTTGTACAAAGCAGGCAAGCTACTGATTCTGTCATTATTAAATTTCTTGAAAATAATATCTTGTCCCGTTTTGGATGTCCTAGAAATATTATAACTGAAAACGCAACTTCTTTTTGATCTAAGAAGCTCATATATTTTTGCAACCGGTATCATATTGGTTTGGGACATTCCACAGCTTATTATCCTCAGGGAAATGGGCTGGCGGAATCATCAAATAAAACCCTGGTAAACATTATGAAGAAGACTTTGCAAGAAAACAAAAAGTCGTGGCATAACAAGTTGGTTTTCGCATTGTGGGTTGACAGACTGACCACCAAAAGGTCGATCGGTATGTCACCATATCATCTGGTCTATGGCACAGAAGCGGTTTTTCCCACTTCCTTAGGAGTGCCTGTCAAGAAATTACTGCAAGACATGCAAGCCGAGCTGAACGACTCCCAAAGAAGGATAAACCAGATGATCCACTTGCAGCAGTCTAGAGAAGAAGTATACAACAAGACTCAGGTAGTCCAAGAAAACATTAAGAAGATCTTTGACAAAAGAACCAAGGAAGATGATTTCGAGCTAGGTGACTTGGTGCTGAGATGGGATTCCCGAAATGAAGATAAGGGAAAGCATGGCAAATTCGACAGTCTGTGGAAGGGACCATACATGATTCAAGCATTCAGAGGAAATAACGCCTTCTTTCTCAACAACAGTGATGGGACAGATTTGCCAGGAGGACCTATAAATGGAAGAATGTTGAAGCATTATTCACCACCTCAGTAGGGACCTGAAGTCACACTTTCCATTGTACAAACCACTTTCATTTTTTCTTGCAAGTTTCTGAGTAAATAACTTTGATCAAATGGTTGAATCCCGGACAGAAGGCCCTAAGCCACTGAACATTGTCTTCAAAATTCCAAATAAAACCAATCAAGCAACAAAGGTGACCATGGAGAAAGTTTCAGAACATCAGGAATCAGGATTCTTGGCACTTCACAAGGAGAGTACCATCCCCAGGTGGAGCTTCTATTATAACCCTATGATTTATAGGATCAACTGGTGACTGGAACGTTGTCTCTTTAAATGTTTTTGTGTGTCAAATGATTTTTCATTCTTCAAATAATTTGAGAAAAAGAAAACGAAAAAGAAAAGAAAAAGAATAAAAGAGGGCATAAAAGAAATTCAATAGAGCCCCATGCAATAACAATGACTTGGTCCATACCTTTCAAGCATGGTCAATTTCTTTTAAATTTATGTTGATAGGAGTAGTGAATAAGCTTGGCTAAACTGTTTAATCTTAGCAAAGTGATCTAGGTTAGTTAGTGAATAAATCTGACCAGACTACCCAATCTTGGTCAGATAGCCCCAAGATAGAGTAATTTCTTAGTCCAACAGTTTAATCTAGGTCAATTGTCATAGGTAATTAGGTCAGAATATAGGGTAGTTTTCTTTATTTCAATAAAACCAGCTTGATGATCAAGGTTGAACCATGTCCTTGAGGTTTAAAAGGTTTGATGTCTAACCCCTTGGTGATAGAAACATGCAAAAGCTCGAGAAAAACCCACAATATGCGCTAATCCTAAGTTTTCCAGAGAACATATGCCTTCGCACTCACAGTTAAGAACAACACATAGATGAACGACCCAAGATTGGGCGCCCAGATCTACAGTCGATAGGGTTTTCCGGACCCCCCCCCCCCGACCGTTCTACCTTTAACGGTGGGGGGGTCTGGAATTAGAAATAACGAAGGCGCACATACAAATGGTTCAGATGCATGCGCTCAGATCCATGGCTCAGATTGGATTCCGGACCCCCCCGACCATTCTGCCTTTAAGAGTGAGGGGGGGTCCGGAATGTTAGTTAACTATCGTGCACAGATCCACGATTGAAAAAAAAGGGTGCATATCAACGACTCATGCTATTTTTCGGACCCCCCTGACCGATCTGCCTTCAACGGTGGGGGGGGTACGGAATGGAATTTTCTCTGGTGGGCCCCTATCTATACGTGGCATGAATCCATTAGTCTTGAATCCCACCACCTATTACTATCTGACACACCTCGTCACCTCAGGACGTCATTATCCACCTTTTCTTAAGAGTCACATCCCATAACTCTGTCATTCTTTCCCCTTCGTTCACCCGTGGCAAGTCCCTTCACCATGGTATTCTCCCCCTAATCAATACCCACCACGTCACTCAGTCGTATACTTTATTCATTGTCACCTACCATCTCACTCTCTAAATGACCCGTTGGTCATTTATTATTGGCTAGCTTATCTGCTAACCAACTGACCTGTCTCCCACGCCCAACGGATATTCGTTTGCTCAAAACTACCCTCACCCTTCATTCCCTCACCATTTACCCAGTCGTCGCACCAGATAATTTTCCCCATTTTCCTCTCTGTTACAGTCAGTCTCCCACATCTACAGTCATCCCCGCTAACCTTTGCTTTATTTGCAGGTATTGTTACAGTGATGGCGCCAAAGTCAAGGAGAACAGAAGGTGAGGAGAATCCTTTTCTCCCGCCTCCTATCGACCTTGACAGGATTACTCTGGCTAACAAAGACAACTTAATCATAGACACAAGGAGTGATTTCAACTTCGCAGACCTACAGTCATGGCTTAAGGAAGTCTTCCTACACTAGAGTGACGAAATTGGGCTCTAGGAGTCCAACCTACCCTTGTATCTTTTCCCCCAGATCCACCACTTCCCAGAATTCACCATCAAGTGCCAAGCCCATTATATCTCCGAACAAAGAGACATTATGTCCTCATCTGAGGAAATTATTTTCCTCATCACACCAGAAACCATCGACCAAATGATGCAGATATCTCGAGCCGAATCTGCCTCACCTTTTAACCTCGAAATCATCACAGAGCTCTACCAGAAGTCATCATTCCCTCAAAGAGATTAGATTTCTGAGCTTTTTCTTCCACAGTCTGCTCAGCTCCCCACTACAAATCCCCCTTATCCTTCCTCCCTGTTCTCAATAAAAGGAAACCAGGTCATCACATCACTATGCGCCTTGCTTGGATATTTTTCAGATCAATGGGTAGATGAACCCATTCTGAGATTTCTGTCCATTTTCTCCACTTATGAGAAACCCACTACACAGTTCGACTACAGCATGTTCCTAGCGGACAACATTCACGAACAATTCATAAATTTCACCGCATAAGGTATGTTCCGGTATTCTTCAATACTGGCATACCTGTTCGTTTTCTTCCAAGCGGACAAATTCTCTTTTTCCATGTGAAATATGGATGAGGATGGTATACCACAGGCAGTAACATCATGGACTTCTTTGCTCAGACATAACTCCACAGAATTCAGTTTTAAGTAGTTCATCGAGCAGTTCTACCACCCAGTGGTCAGTATGCTCAGCGGCAAACCCGAACCTAGAATTAATGAGAAAATTAAGAGGATTCTACATCTCTCATACCTTACAAAGACTGGTGATTGGTACCTCTACCAAAATCACACTGCGATCAGAGTCTAAGGGTGCGAGTTGGTCCCCTATAAATTGCCCAGGTACTTACCGGTTAGAATTTTTTCCCTGGAATACATAAGGCAGATGATAAATTTAGACGACATACACTTTGTGTCTCTGAAGAAGAAGCAGCAGCTCAGAATCAAAGGGCATATTGGGTCTTTCATCTATAATAGTCGAGGCGCTGGGGAGGAAGCAGACAGACTACTAAAAGAAATGAAGTTTCTTGCTAGTTCTACGTGGCACTATGATTCGTGTGGGATAATTTCCGAGATGAGGATCAAAAATAAGAATATCCCGTATGTTCACATATCTAGGCCTGAGGTAGAGAAGTTTGCGAACCAGACAGAATGGGAGCCAAACACACTGGTTGAGACAGAACAACAGGACCCTTCGGTCGTTGTTTCATAAAAGACTACACCATAGGCTCCAAAGAAGAAAAGGCCCAGGAAGGAAACCTCGCCTTCTATCACTGAAGTATCATCTGAAGAGTTTCAATTGCACACAAAGAGGTCGAAAACCACTTAGGAACCTGACACAGCTGAAGAAAAGGCAATTCCATCCACTACAATGACAGAGGTGGATAGGTCACTCCTTAGTACAAGAAGCAAGCTGATCATAACCTCAGTATTGCCAAAGAAGCCTACAGATACTCCACCAGTCAACCAGCCAGGCAAAACAGGACTGAAGCTGAGTATCTTTAAGAAATACGATTTGATCAAGAAAAAGAATCAGATGCTGACCAGTAGCACATATGCTCAGTTCTGGAAGAAAGCATCGACTGCACAACATTGACTGTTGTCTGCATTTGACACTGAGAAGGGTAGAATGCACATGGCATTTCTCCAAGCACAGGTGCCAGACCCAAAGGTAATCACCGATTACAAAAGGGAAATGTTTGAATTTCAAACTAAAGATGTGCATCCAGCTGATCAGATGGATCTTCACAGGCAAACTGGAGAAATGGTTTTCTCCACATTGGCACATGCTTCCACTGCTGCATCCAAACTACAAGTATCTCTGAATAATGTCCAGACATAGTTGAAGTTGGAAAAAATATCATCCTTTGCCAAGGATAACAGGATTAAGACGTTGGAGGAACTGGCCCTCAAGATCAGATATGATCCCTCAAACATGAAAGTAGTCGAGGAGATGCTCAAAAAGAAAAATGTCGATATAACATCTCTGAGGAAACAATTGAAATTGCCTCCAACAGAAGATTCACAGGCAAAGGAAATAGCAGAGATAGAAGGGGAGAAAGATGAGATGCTCAAGCTCATCATGGAGCAGAATGCATAATTGAAGGAAATGGAAACTGAACTGGAGAAACTAATGAAAGAGAAAGAGCAGTCAAATCCCATGGAGGTCATTCCATTGAGTGCAGTTCCACTCTTAGGAGTGAGCACAATGTCCCTAGCAGAAATTCCAGTGAAAAATCCACTGACATCTCTGGAAAAGACTGTTGAATTGGCTAAATCTATGGAGGAGATGAATCTGCAAGAAACAAAGATTAGCAGGCTCAAAAAGGAGATTGAGAACTTCTAGGAACTCAAATCTTCTTATCAAATCAGCTACTCCAAGGAAAAATAGGTGTCAGACCAGCTCAAACAAGAGTTACAACAACTCCAGAAGCAGACAGTGGTAGGCAAAACACTGGTCGAAGTCAAAGAAAGTGTCTGGACAGACATCACCAAGTCTATGAATTAAATATGGCCAATGATACAAATTATGTTTGAGAAAAATGAATTGGTACAAAGAAGTAAACAAGCCATCGAGACGATAAGAGAAGAATTGGGAGAGATGCCCATAGAGGCTACTGAAATCATCAAATTCTTGAATTAGAAAACCAAAGAAGAGCTGGAAGAGTTGAGAATTGAATATAGAACATAGACCATCCTTGAGGTCAAGAGAGTCCTGACCAAGAGAGGATTATTGCTACACCTAGAAGAAAAGGTTTAGGCTATCGACCTACGGGTGCAAAGGTTTTTTAGCAAGATCGAGGCTCTACAAAAGAAGGGTCTTCTTGGTTTGAGAGTGATAAATGATAAATTGATGATGTTCCCCGATTACAAAAAGAGACTAGCCGTTGTGGCTAAGGATAGCTGAAAGTTATCGAGAATTCAAGGCAGTATCACTGGCAAGGCATTCCTAGATTCTCTATAGTTGGACATCAGCATACAACATGAGATCTGGTACATCTTCATCATCAAGCCAACTTTTGCTAAGTACACAAAGATGGATGAAGTTTACCGAAGGTTACTCAAAGTCGTCGTTCCCAGTCATCTTTGATGGGAAGAACTTTGCAATCTGATCGAGTAGTCGATGAGCTATCCAAGCCCAATCAGCTATCCAGTCAAACGAGGTCGTGCAGAGGCCTCACCAACGGTTCACCCAGAAAACAGCATGAAGTTTCGACACATCATCAAACAGTTTCCTAGATTTTTGTATTTTGTTAAGTTAGTTAAGCTAAAAATAGATTTACCACGTCCTGATCTTTAATGGCAGGATCGTTTCTAATTTTGGTTATAAATACTTCACTTTTCTAAGTATTGAGGGTTGATCTTTACGCCCTGCGAGCTACCAGACTGTAATATTTTCAAGAGATCTTCCATTAATACAAAGAGGCTTTTTCACAGGATTCTTGCGTGTGCTCATTGGTGATGTTTTCCTTTCTAAGTTAAATGTTATTCTCTCTTAGTTATCGCATTGTTTTCTAAATCTAATCTTTGGAAGTAACGAACGTTGCAGTATTTATCTTTGTATACCTTGTTCCTGACTTTAAAAGATTTTAGTGTTTCATCTTCTTATTTTACGATAAAGAAATTCTTAAATGCTTCTTTGTTGTAATTGACATTCTCGCCTTTTCCTGCTATTCCTCATTATTGTTGCTAAAAGAATCCAACGATTGCATTATCTCGCCCTATGAAAAGTTTCTTCGTTTTCTGGTTTAGATTTTATTTCATAATACAGACCCCCTAGCCCAGTGGATGCGTAAAGCTCTCTCAAGCCAACTCAACGAAAACAACAACAAAACAAACATATTTTATTCACCTAGCCTAATATTTTAAAATTGAAACATATCTAAAACATACAGAGATATCCCTCTCTGAAGCTGGTAGGGCTAGATCCCATCTTCGAAGTGGTTGGATAAAGTTACCTCCCGTAGATTTCTTCTTTTCTGACAACCTCTAGAAAATTTACAGAGCGTTAAGAAAACTAGCATTAACTAGCATTAACCACTAACTAACAACTAACAAGTTGAAATATTTTAGTAATCATAAAGTACATTACAATGTAGTACACATCTCCATATAGACCTTAACAAATATGTAAATCTACTATTTAACTATCCATATGTTTTTTTTCAAAATGTAAAGCATTAGATAAATAATCAACTTAAACACTTTGCTTTATTGGCCACTATAGAAACTAGTGTTTGGATAACCTACATCAAATGTTATGGTT
>ML838659.1:0-17732 GCA_009831015.1 Picea engelmannii
TATAGAACTCTTTAAGATGATCTCTTCCCAACATCATCTTCACAAGGGTCTAGGTGATGGATGTAACTTAAGGTAACCACTCATTGTTTTTCCACCGTCCAAATTTAATGAGAAATAAAAGTATAGGAATAGTTGGAAATAGCCCCTAAGTCAACAATCATGGCGGAAAAGATCATGAATTCTTGTCTCATATGCTCACCTACTAATAAATACAAGTGTAAGAATATTGTGAGTTCTGAAATAATTCATTAACAATACACATACAATGTAGAGATACATTTTCCCTATCTTCTCACTAGCATACTCAAATGGGTGACAACATGAAAGGCTTAACACTCACTAGTGAAAGATGAGGGTACACCACTTCTATCCGTTCAACTTCCAAATATTTACCATTCAAGTTTCTTATATCAAGGTAGTATTTATAGGTGTTAGGGAGGTTAGGTCCCTAACATGCCCTCCCCCTTAAAAAACAACCTTGCCCTCAAGGCTTGAGATGGGGAAATTGTTGCAGAATGGTGGTCGACTCCTAGGTGGCATCTTATAGAAGTGTATCCTTCCATTTAATTAACACTTCCTTGATGGTGCACTGACATAGACAACACTCGCACTGGTCCAAGACTAATTGTGGTTGCAACCAAATGGAACCTTCTTCATCCAACTCAGGGAGACTGGTTTGATCACAACACTTAGTTCCAATTACTTTCTTTAAGCATGAGACATTAAAAATAGAATGGAGCAATGGAGCTTAGAGTGACTAAGAAGAGCTAACTGGTAGGCCATAGATCCTAATCACTTGAGAATTATACAAGGACCATAAAATTTGGCGAATAAGATTTGGGGGTAAGTTTATGACAATGTTTACTTTTAAGTGAATTCTTCTTATAAGGTTGCATGTGAAGAAACAACTAGTCCCCTTTAGCGAATTGATGTTCGAAACGACCCTAATCTACTTGTTGCTTCATAGGATTCTCATCCAGAACAAAATTGTCTTTGAGGGTATGGAGAATGGTTGCTTGGACTGTATGATTGTTTTCAACCTCGTGAACCTTGGGGACACCTAATATGTATCAGAGAATCGAAGATGGTTTTTTCTCGTATATTGCTTCTAAGGGAGTCATGTGAATAGCAGTATGGTAAGATGTGTAGTGCCACCATTCAGCTAGGGGTAACCACTGAGGCCACTAATTTTTTCTGTCAGACACAAAACACCTCAAATATGTTTTCAAACACTTGTTGGCAACTTCAGTTTATCCATTAATCTCGGGATGATAGGTGGTGTTGAGATGCAATTGGGTTCCCTGTATCCCAAACAAATCTTGCCAAAAATTGTTGGTGAAAGTTGGATCACGATTAGAGACAATACAATGAGGCATTCCATGGAGTTTGAATATATTATCCATAAAACTTTTAGTCACTATGGATGCGATGAACGAGTGTTGAAAAGCACAGAAACGAGAATATTTAGAAAGACGATCTACTACCACAATGATGCTTGACTTATTGCCCAATTTAAGTAAGCGAACAATGAGATGCATAGAAATATTCCTCCAAATAACAAATGGAATCGAAAGCGATTGGAGTGTACCTGGAGCTTTAATAGTTTTTCCCTTATTGCATTGACATGTATCACATTCAACCACAAAGGTGTGAATGTATTATTTCATGTTGTCCCAGAAAAAAGAACATTTGACTCATTCATAGGCTTTTGTAAACCCTGAATTCCTAGTTGCAAGTGAAGAATGAAACTCAGAGAGCACTGTGAATTTAAGGTTCAACTATTTTATTACATATTGGCGTCCTCTATAGCGAAGCTCTTCATTTTTCCAAGACTACCTTGTAAAATATTGAGGATCTTGTTGCAATTTTTGGATCAGGCTAGAAATTTTGGGGTCTTGCAACCATTCCTAGCAAACGACATGAATCCATTCTACTACAATGAAGAAGATGGAAAAGAGGGACCCTTCTTCTTCATTTTTCCTTGAAAGAGCATCATCAACCACATTTTATTTTCCCTTATTGTGTATGATCTCATAATCATATCCAAACATCTTGGTCACTCATTTTTGTTGCTTCGAGGATGAAATTCTTTGTTTCAAAAAATACTTGAGGCTACGATGATCAATTTTAATCTGGAAGCGTTGCCCCAATAGATAGGGATGACAAATATCTATAGCATGCAAAATAGCCAACATTTCCTTTGTATAGGTTGCTTAACCCAAATGTCACTCTGATAGTTGTTTTCTAGTGAAAGCCAAAAGGTCGACCATCTTCCATGATGACTACCCCAACCCCTTTCCCTGACGTATCACATTCCAAGACAAAAGTTTGGGTGAAGTCTAGTAGTGCCAGGACAAAAGTTGTGCACATAACAACTTTCAAGGTTTGGAAATATTGATCAGCTACTTGAATCCAACTGAAAGCATTTTTTTTAAGGAGAGTAGTGAGAGGAGCTGCAATTTTTCCATAATTCTGAACAAACTTGCGATAATAGTCTGTTAAACCCAAGAAACCATGCAATCTTTTAATATTTTTAGGGCGAGGCCAATCCTTCATAGCTTCAATTTTCTTAGGATCCACCCATACACCATACTCGTCAACAACATGACCCAGGTACTCAACTTCAAAATCTCCAAAAGAACATTTAGATTGTTTGAGAAAAAGTTTGTGCTAAGATAGTATGGAAAACTTGATCCAGATGGGCGAGACGGGCTAGCCAATTTTTATTATAGATGAGAATATCGTCAAAGAAAACTAAGACAAATTGATGGAAAAGGGATGGAAGACATGATTCACGAGACTTTGAAAATTGAAGGGATCATTACACAAGCCAAAGGGAATGACCAAGAACTCAGAGTGACCCTCATGAGTTTGAAATGTAGTGCTGGGAATGTCTTCTTCCTTAATATGTATCTGGTGGTACCAAAATGAAGATCAAGTTTGGTAAAATAATGAGCACCACTCAATTCATCCAAAAAGTCATCAATGACAAGAATGGGAAACTTGTCCTTGATTGTGATTTTGTTGAGGGCGTGGAAAAATCAGGACACATGCACAAAGTTCCTTCTTTCTTGAGTACCATGGCGACTAAAGAAGAATAGGGGCTGATACTCGGATGGATAATACCTGCTTCTAATTCTTGAACAATTTTCTCAATTTCATTTTTCTTGGCAAAGGGATGACGGTATGGGTGAACGTTGGGAGGAAGAGTGCCAATGACTAGAGGAATGGAATGATCATGGACATTGTGGGAAGGGGGAAGGTTGTGGGGGGTGTTAAAATTAGCTTGGTGTTGGGATATTATTGATTGGAGGTCAAGATGCATAGAGGGTGTCTACATGGATTGAATAGAATGGAGTTGGAAAATAATGCCAGAATGACCTTTTTTTAGTAGATTTCCATTCGGTCGGAGTTGATGATCACAATTGAGTCTACTATGATGCCTTCGAACTTATATTTTTGTCCCTCGTGCTGGAATTGCAAGGTGAGGTCCTTAAAATCCATGGTAATGGGGCCAAGAGTGCGTAACCATTCATCACTGAGAACTATGCCAAAACGGCCCATGTCTATAGAAAACATATGATGTTTTAGGTGGTATTGACCAATTTGTAATCACACATTTTCACAATGGCCTCCACATTTCATGGAACCAATATTGGCAATAATGGCCTGAAAATTGTTGACAACACAGAGATAACAATTGACTTCTTGGCCAATGTGACGATGAATAAAATTATGGGTGCTAACACTGTCAACCGAGATGATGACTTTCCTATGTTTAATGTAGCCAACTAACTTGAGGGTTTGGGGATTAAAGAAGCCAGTGAGGGTGATTAGCGGAATTAGTAGTTCAACTTCGAGAGGTTCAGAGGGAAGAATAGGATCATCTTCTTGGGGTATCTCTTCAACAAGGGAAACATTAGTATCCTCGTCAGAAAAATCCTCAGAAATAGCCACAAAAATAATTTTTTCTTTGCACTCGTGCCCCGAAAAATATTTATCATCACAATTATAAAAAAGGACCTTGAGTTGGTGTTCAACCAGTTTCGTCGTAGTTAATTTATAGATTTTTAGAGGAGTAGCAAGAGGGGTGGAATTGGTGGGTCTAGGGTGAGGAATAAAGGAGGGTTTTATGTTTTGGGAGGAGACTATATGTTGTATTTCTTTGGCATGTTTAGTATCTTCCAACCAAGTTTGGAGGTGAGCCATGAGGCCCTAGGTGTCGATTTCATGCTTTAGGCCAAGCTGATAAATCATTCCCTAAATAAGGTATCAGATGTACGCCCTCTGTTCTAAAAACCAAGTGCTAAAAGGTGGTTATAAAGTCTTCCACTATGCCAGACTGTGTCAACTTGGTCAAACGACCTAAATAGTGGGTGTTTGTGTCAAAGAATTCATAAATCTCTGCAACAAACTGTGTCAAAGCAACATAACCCTAGTGTTTATTTTTACGCCATTGTCACCATTTTTAGTGTTCATGAACAAAATAGAGAACACCATAATGAAGTTTGGCCAACTCATCTGCAATTCCATGCAAAGAAAAATAATGATCCATTTGAGTGACCTGGTTGATGGGATCCAAGCCATCAAATTTGTGGACCTCAACTCTGGAAAGACGGGGGTCACAATGAAGGGAGTTGGAGTGAAAGGCCATAGTATGGGAGGATTCGATACCCTCTAAGTGGGAAGGTTGTTCAAAGGAGGGATGGCCCTAGGATTGGTTCAACACTTTGTTGAGTGTGGATTGGAGGTCATCAAATCGACCATTGAGGATGTCAAATTTTCCCTGGACTTGGTCAAATTCATGCCTAACTTGGTCTATTAAGTTTTCATCTCTGGAATTGACTAAAGCAATGTCAAAAGTCACTTTCTCGATGGACTCCTTGTGTTGTTTGGATTCATTATCCAGGATAATGAGTTCTTGGTTGTGGATGGTGGCCATTTGGGCAGTAGGGGTGCCTAGGAGGGGGAGGGGGTCCACTGAAAAAATAATGATAATTGATATATACCATTGCAATCAAGGTGACAAGAGGAAGCCAATGGGATAGCTTGAAAATAAGGGTGTCGGGAAGGGGGTTGGGTCCATGGGAAAAAAGGCTAAAAAATGGCAGGTACCACAATGATCAGGGCGAAGAGAGGAATCCAATGGGATAGGTCTCGAATAAGGGTGTTGACAGGACCACTATACTTTTTTTTTCTACTGTGGAGTTATACTCCGGCAAGAAGAATACTGCAATGATGAAATGCCCAAATTGTAAACAAGAAAAATTATGTAGGAATTTCTCAACCAGAATATATTTGTCATGCAAAAGGCAGGGTTGCATGACAAGATATCCCTTCTGTTTATTTTTTGTTTAGTTTTGTTCCCAAGGGTTAGGGTTTTCAGGGTTCCTACAAACAAGGGTTTTCCCTGTGATATAACTCTCTAATGTATGTTTGGGGTCGAACAATAGTACTCAGCCCAATATCTCATGGCACCAACTAAGGAAACTCAACTATACCCTTAGTTGTAGTACATGATTACTCAGGTGCTAGAGAGTATCTTCTTGAGTGTTGTTCTTGGTATCACTATAGCATCAGGCGAGTCATGATCTCTATCTCATATTCGTCCATCCTTTCTAAATCCTCTTGGAATTTCTCAAATCGTTGAGTCACATTGTCTACCTTAACCTTCCAAGATTTGTCACTTACACCATCCATCTCATTGGTTGACCCTCGTCACTTGGTTTTCTCAAGATTTTTGTGCAACTCCTCTACATTGTCCGAAGTCTATAATGAGCCCTGCATTCATTTACACATTGAAGTGCGCGGTTCACCCTCATGAACTTTTCCCTTGGTCTGTGTATGTGCGTAAGGTTGGGCTCAAACCACCTATGACAAAACAACCCACTTTGGTGAATAATTCACCAAGGTCTACACCCAACTGCCTCTGAGTTCAACTTTTTGTTCGAGCCTGCAACAAGTTCTATGAAAATCTTGCGGTCTCTCACCTTTTCCCAAGTGCTTGGTTCACCCATGAAACTCTGCACTTGACCTGCTCAAGGAGTGTTCTCATGCTTGATCACCAGTCACGAATTTCGTTCGCAACTTGACCCTATCACAACCCACCAAGTCTGCGCTCAGGTTTCCTCTACAATGGGTCGGTCCATCGAACCCTCACTAAGCCTATGCCCAGACTGCCTCATCAAACAAGTGTGCCACTCCTCTACCATTGTTCTGACTGCAATAGTGGTGAAGAGCCAAATATGCTTTGATACCTGTAACATACCCACTACCTACAATCAAATTTTTTGTTGATTTCTCAACAATGAGAATCCCAAAGCTCGCAGCAACGAAAGGCCAATCCCGATCTATAGGCCTTTATTTCCCTGTCACGGCCTCTTCTTCACATGCCTGTGACATTTCCTTGATGATAGCTTTGGGTTTCGGAGTTTCATGGGTCCTGACGACAAAAGTTCTTGTCCTCTCGAACTCTCGATCTCCGATGAGCAACTTTACCGATACGCGCCCTTTACACGTTAGCCCTCCTGGCTATGCTCGTGGTCCACATAACCTTCCTCTATATGACTGCAGCCATATACTTATGTCGGGATTCCTCCTATCGGGGTTTTGACACTCGTGATGTCCCAACAACTTGGTTCACCGATCCCCGATTCCCAACACGCTCCTCTGTTGCCTTAGCCTCCCGGGCTAAGTCTTTAGTCCACGTGACCAATGTCCCCGTGACCACAACCTTACCTCTCGTTGGGGTTTCGGACTTCGAAGTTTCACAATGTATGGACTTCTCGTCCCCGTGATTCTCGATTCTCCGGATCCCGACTGGCTGATAGTTGGCTCCCACTTATCAGAGTTTTGCGGTTCGCGATTCCAAAATGCATAAACACTTTGTCACCAGGATCCCCGATATCCTGATGACCCAAACATCGATCATCAACTTCCTGTCGGGCCTTTCCCCGATGACATCGATTGCTGCCATGCGTCCTCCTCAAGATGGACGGTTCTGATCTCTCCGGGATTTTGAGACTTGTGATGTCCTGATTCCTTCGACCTCAGGAACTCCAATTTCCCGAATGCCGATAACCCGATGAAGGTCGGGAAGTTTGCCTGGTGTGAGAAGGGTTAAACCCCGTGCACTTCCTATCCGATCTGACGACTGACGGGTAAATGGACCAAGATCTAACGGTTTAGATCCATTCTTCCTGCGCACACCCCAGAGACTAAACTCCGAGCATCTTAACCCGATTCAACGGCTGACGGGATCTTCTGGATGAGATTCAACGGCTCAGATTGTCCCACCTTGTGCATTCTTCGACTACTTCGTGGATGTGAAAAGATCAATGGTCCAAATGTTCTCCTGGGCCTTGGGATCTACGATCCCGATTTCCTCTTTGTTCAGGAAGATAGAGGGAAAAAGAGACAAGGTATGTAACGCCCTTGTTACTTTCGTCAGTCTAACGGTCGTGAATGGCTATGGGTCATTCGACGAGATCTCATTCGTCGATTTGTTACTTATCCCTACGCTACTACCTCGGAACCTTAAGAGGGTCATTCCTCCTCATACAGGGTTATTAAGACTTACCCATTCAAGTCATTTTTCCAGGTTCTTGGAAAACCTCTCCAAGGAGGGAATCTCTATGAGGAGATCTATACCAAGGCATTCCCGGAGATAGATAAAGGTCAACAGCTTCCCGAGAACGGGATGGAAGCCTAACTTAGTTCAACCTAGGCATAAGTAGATTCATTTATCAACGTAAGTCACTGCACAGACATTCTTACTCTGAAATCATTCACAATTTCACAGTTCTATGAGCATATATATATCAGTATATGAATTTTCAAGATGCAATTTCACCTTGTGCCTAATTTCCTACTCTGAAAGCTACTCTCATTTCTTACTCTGAAAGCTACTCTCATTTCACCTTGTGCCTAATTTCCTAGCCTTAGTAATCCTAAAAGGCATAGCCCTCTGAAGCCAAAAGATACTGCTCACTTGACTTGGCTTCAAACTTGGCTAAGAAAGTTACACCAAAGTAAATAGGATACGTTGCTTAAAAGATACTGCTCACTTGGCTTGGCTAAGAAAGTTACACCAAAGTGAAGAGAATACGTTGCTTAAATGACAGTCCTTTCCCCTTGAGTTGTACCTTTTTGTACCTAGTAGTTTGTAGACTAAGACTTTTCTCATTAAATACAATGGGGAAAGCAACATACAAAAAATATTAATGTGCACTAATTGCATAGGAACAACCTAAAGAAAACAATTGTGGACTACGATATAATACATTACAGAGAGAAGAACATATCCTAGGATAATTTGTTTTTCTTAAGATGGACCACCCTCAGCGGAACGAAGGACTTACGAAAAGACTATTTCGTAATTTCTATGTTGCCTAGATTTTCTAGCTCAGAATCTTCAGCCAATGGGAACCCTGGTATTTCTCGAAGCCGTTACAAGGCAGCTGAAGGCTCGAATTTAGTTCAGATGTTATTTTATAAAACAATGATCAGACCGAGAAGCAAAATTTCTGCAAAATTTCTGTGACGAACACCATGTTGCACCGCTGAATGAGTAAGTCGACACACGGCTATATGATAACCAGTCGTTGTAATGGATTTTTGGGGACCTAAAAATGTGAAAACGAGCAGATGCAGAAAGATGGTGGCCTTTATAAAGAGGTTGCTGCGTCGGAGTAGAGGCCACGTTGACACCGTCTCCTTAGCTGCAAAGGGCAGGTGCGGTGAACCTAAAAAGAAACAAGATATCTTCTTCCCATCCCCAACTTCCAAGATCAGTAACCTAGTTGGTTGTGTTTATATTGTCATTAGTCTCTTCACTAGCAGACTCTGTTTGGGGGCTGTTCATTACAATCTAGAGTGATGTTACATCAATAAGCAAATTTATAGGGCTAGCCAATTTACAATAAGAAGGATTGTATACTTGCTTGATCGAATATTGTTGTTGGGTAAAAATTTCTATTTTAATAGGTTCATGCTTAATTGAATATAGTTGTGGGATCGACAACGATATGATCTCTTCATATCGCTAGGTTCACAATAAAATGATCATTCCGTACATGTTAACATTTGTAATATTAAAAATTTAATACATGTATGAATATGTATAATATTACACCAAGAAGTAAAGTTATGATAGGAAGGACAATATATTGGGTTGATTGAAGGCAAATAAACGAGACTACGTGACATATCAATTACATTAGTTTTTTAACTTCCTCCCTACAGGTTGTGCAAGCCAAGGACAAGAAGTACAAACCCATGAAAGGCTCCAAGTATCATACGATGCCCCATCCTTAAGTATCCCCATCAACATGTATGATACCTGATGAATGTTTTTAACACAATGAAGAATGTTTACTACGTACTGCTTGGGCAGATGACCAAAGAACGATACGCTACAGATTTGCTGTAACTCAACTACTGCTATGGAAGAGATTCAATACAGATTGCACAACAAATATGAATTCATTTTTATTTTATTTCTTATTCAACCTTTACATAACATAATTTTAATAGCCAAAAACTGGCCCAAATGCCATACTTAGAAAAGGTAAACAAGAACTACACTACCTACACCTTCACTCACTGTCAAGCAATACCTTCTTCAACATTGTCCCCTTAATGTTTAATGGTTATAATCCTAATAGCTTGTGAATTGAAATTGTCTTTGTAAAGATATATTCTCTACCCTACGATATCATAACTGCACTACTTTTGTATGAAATCTCTAATGTACTAATGATGGTTTTCTATATGTTTTGATGATTTTCTATTTCTTTTGTTATTGCATCAAAACCATGATTTTTGTTATTGCATCAAAACCATAATTTTTGCATGAAGTAATGAGGAATTTCGATATATTGAGTTATTGCATCACAAAGTAATGATGATTCTCGATATGTTTTGTTATTACATCAAAGCCATGATTTTTGCATGAAGTTATGAGGAATTTCGATATGTTAAGTTATCGCATCACAATGTATGATATTAGGAAAATTGAACAGTAAGTAGCAAATCTTCCAAACTTCTTTGTAGTCAAATTGTTCGGCAATATGTTAAATTACTGCTATGTACTAAAACAATAACTTGAAAGTGATTTTAAATCATCAACTGAACCTTCCTGATCTGAATTTAAAAATCCCACTAACCCTAAAATATTTGTTAATGTGTAATCAATGCCATGATCCATTGTGCCTTCGGTTGGTATCCTATATCCTAGTAGTTGTAAGGCACATAATACTATCAACAAAACTTTGAAATTGAGTCCCATCAATATTGTTGCTTTCATCTTCCTTCCTCAATTTTTCCTTGAGTCAATGGAGTTGCAACTTCCTTGCAATTGTCCATTTTACATCACCTTAATAGATCTTTGGCATATTTCTTTTAACAAATAAATAAAGATACTATCAAATAATTGATATACCTCCATGCCAAGAAAGTAATACATTAATCCAAGATTAACGTTCTCAAAACCTTCTCAAACTCATTCTCGTTTCCTACTTGAATCCATATATCATGTTGGAATTATTACTTATAAAAATCAACTCATCTACATGGATACAAACCATTAAAATTTAGTTAAGTACAAAACCATGACATTAAAGATAACTATGAATTCTTGAATACCAAGCTCTATGAGTTTGTTTTGGCTTTTTAGTATATAAAAGAAATATTATTTTCCTTCTACTTCAACCTTCTTGAATACCAAGCTGTAAGAGTTTGTTTCAATCCATACAATGCCTTCTTCGGTATATAAAAGAAATATTATTTTCCTTCTACTTTAACCCCAAGGTGTTGCCACAAATCAACCCCTTCCTCCATGAAGCTATTCAAAAAATGCAATTTCAATTAAATTTGGTGCACTGCCAACTTCATGGGTTACCAATGCAAAATTGTTCTCATTTTCTCATGTGTTTCTTAATGCCAATCTCTAAGTCTCAAAATTGTTCTCATTTTCTTCTGTGTTTCTTAATGCCAATCTCTAAGTTGTAGTGCATCTTCATAACAATTTAGCTTAGTTGGAAATTCATAAATAATAAAAAATAAAGAATATACGTTGTATCCTCTTCATTAGTAATCTTTTAATAAATTTCAATAAAGCCTTTTACTTTTCTTTTTGGTTTTGGAGTTGATTTAGGACGTGGACTTATACTTGGGCTTGATAAAGAATTTCTTGAAATCCATTGTCCTGGACGTGAACTTTTTATGCTTCAAGAAACTACTTGAAGGCCATTGTCCTGGCTTGGTGACCAACTGTGATCGTGTCATTGACAAACATTTCAGAGAAATGAGAATGTTGGTTGGTGATGAGACCCCCTTTCTCTTAGTTATGCAACCAAGAGCCATTACCCTGTCTTGGTGATCAAATAATGGTAATGTCATACCGCTACAGGTTCATGATCATGATAGGTTGGCTCGTGATGAGACCTCTTATCCAACAATTAATCCCTTAAGTATTTTACTTTATTTTTTGGGTCCCCTTTTCTTACTGAGAAGTGTTTCACTGCTTTCTCGAGAATCCCTGGGTGAAGCATCTCAAAGGTTCATAATTGGATTTTAACTCTTGCCAACTACTTTTACCCTCTAGGCCTTTAGCCCCTTCTTCCCATGAGGCAAGGTACAAACCCTTCTTGGTTCAATTCATCCCAATGCCCAAAAGATGGGGAGGTGGAAGGAATAATGATGGAAAGTGGTAAGTATGTTGGAAACGGATGATGACTCTTCAAGGAACGACCCAGTAGCAAACTATCCTAAGGGGAACCAACTTACTAAGGCACCATGTCACCCTCCCAGGTTTAAGCAAGGCAAAGAGCATAAATTCCAAGAAAATGTTTTGAAATCAAGAAATATTCAATAAAAAATATTCAAGTGCTTCAAATATCAGAGTGATACATACCATGATACATGGACTCATTACCTCATGTAGCAAAACCCATTGCCCCTTCAATACCAAGCCGGTGTGATGGACGTTTTTGCTGACGATATGTGGACTGCACTGCAGAAAAGAGGGGCCCTTCGGGGCTATGCTTAGGTTGTCTGACTCTCGACACTCCATGTCTGGAACCCGTGGGCCTCGAGACATGATCTCCTTAGTTATCCTTAGGCCCAAAAGACTTTCCTAGGAGAGGCAAAACGTCACTTTTGGAAGCTTGACGTCACCTAGGCCTAGGGTTTGGTGGTGATGGAGGTGTCTCTCATTGACACATGGTACATTTTGACGGATTGAGGCTTTGAACCATGAGGAAGAGGCTTGGATGAATGACTTGTGGCCTTTGGAAGCCTATCCATGCATCCCTAACTCCAACGATTTGATCCAAGTGTCAAAATGTCTCCCTAAAGGAGTGATGTCATCTTATTTTAGGGTTTCTAATGTGCAAAAAGTGTAAATTAAATAAATTGTTATTTGGTTTAAGGGGTAAGATAAGGGTTGTTGACCCATTATCTTATGTTTTACCCTAATTAAGTGGACAAACTATGTTTTAAACATTTTGTGTAAATAGAGATCATGTGAATCTCATTTGATAACATAACTCTCCCTCTTGTGAGAGGATATTGGCTCAAATTTGCGCCATTCTTAGGAAATTATCTTCATCTCTTTTTGTTACATTCTCTTGCTATGGTTTATCTTTGCTATTGGTGGAAGAAGTGTTTCCTTATCTGTCTTGGAGTGTTTTTCTTTCTTTATGGTGGATATTTCTTGGTTAAAGAAGGAGTTTATCTTGTTTATGTTTGCACTAGGTAAGGAATCCATTTTGTTGCTTCTTTCTTGGTTACAAGTCTAATTTTCTAAAATTCTTGGGGAGTATAAATAAATACAACCCCACCAAGGCCATCACCTTGTCTTGAAATAAGTTGTTTCACAAAGGAATACTAGGAGGAGTAGAAGGGTTTACACCCTCCTAGGGTTTTCCTTAGCTAGTTTTGCTTAACTTGGGGAGTAAAAGGGCTTACAACCCTAGGGAGGTAGCACAACTAGTTCTTTCTCTTTTAAAGATTCCATAACCCAATAGTGAAAGGAACTCATCTCTTGCATTGGAGAAATAAATCATTGCATTGGGATACGTAAAACTACAAGATATTGGAATTGTTCAAGTTAGAACTTATTCTACATGTTATAAGCATTCTTGTGCCCTAAGGGAGTCCTCTTTTAGCCAACCATTTTGCTGCTGTAATAAGTTTAATGCTACAGCCATTAGGGTTGCAGAAAACCCTAAACACTTTCTTGAATAACTCACAATTCAACCATCAGAAGTTGCTAATAATTTACCCCTAAAATCTACGAGGCCTAGTGTATCTTTTGGGTGGATTACTTGTGATTTTTGGTGGTTGATTTCTTTGTTGTAACAAGTTGTTTGCTACAGCCATAAGGCTGCAAAATTATCTCTGCAATACTATCTATAACAATCTTACATTGATGTTAAAGTCTTATGATTTTACACTTGAGTTGTATTAGTGTTTTGCTAACTTATTTCTTGCATCATTTGATAGGCTTTTAGCATATTTATTTGCAACTATTACAATATTTTCTTTGTTGATATACATCATTGTTTACTGCTGCAATTAGGGATAGCAATCTTAACTTGCTTTTCCACCTAACATTATATGCATATACTTGGCTTGTTCTTGTGTCTTGGGTAGGTACATCACAATTTACAGGTACTATTATCTCTTGGAAATCTTTGGATACCACCAAGACCTATCATCAAGCCCTTTCATACTTATCTTGACCTATAGGGGCTACACTTTCATCATACCACTTTCTGTCTCATTTCCCCCTAGGGTCATTGGGATTCCCCCCTTGAGGTGATTCTTTCATCTCTAAAGTGACGTGAATACCTACCTAAGATGACAGTGGGTAGGTGTTCTCTAAGTTGTCTCCATTTGGTGGTTGGGTCGGGCTTTGCCCAACCTACAACCTGTGAGATAACAGTATGAAAAAATCCCCTAGGGCATGGTATAAGAAGATTCATGTGTTATTTCTTAGTTTTTATGTCAAAAATTGTGGATCAAATCATAATATTTATGTGTTGCATACAAACGATGAAGTTCTAATTTTTGCTTTATATGAAGATGATTTTATTATCATTAGGAGCAATGGTTATCTAATTATGATTATGAATGAGGAGATGAAGAAGACATGAAAAAATTTGATTTGCTACATTTCCTTATTAGCATACAAGTTATGCAATTGGATGATGGTATCTTCATTTCTAAACCTATGTATACATTGAATATTTTGAAGAGATTCAAGATGGAAGACTGCAAGTCTTCTGCTTTGTTTTGGTCCAAAGTGAAACCAATTAAAAATTGAGATTCTTCAAAAAATAATGGAAATCTATATAAATACTTGTTGGTGGGCTCATCTATTTGACTGATAGTCGACCTGATTTCCTTCTCTATTACTTTATTCTCCAATTTCATGTAGGATCCAAATGAGAGACATTTGAAGGAGGCAAAGAGGAGTGTTCACTATATTAAAGGTACATATCACCTTGGTATCAAATATTACATTAATACCTTGCTTCAATTAGTTAAATATATAGACATTAATTCGGAAAGTGATGGAGATAACAATAAGTCAACTTCTACCTATGTATTTCATCTTGGGTCAACTCCAATTATTTCACCATGCAAGAAACAAAGCATTGTTTCATTGTTGACTATTGAAGCTAAATGTAAAGGCACAACGAATGTTAGAACATACATTATATCGATTCATAATAGAGTCATTAATCACACATTTCCTTCTATGGAGCCGAATGTAGTGTATTGTGAAAAACATACATTATATGGATTCATAATAGAGTCATTAATCCCACATTTCCTTCTATGGAGTCGAATGTAGTGTATTGTGAAAGCTAAAGTGAAATACAGGTTTCTACTAACCTTGTTACTCACGGTGATATGAAATATGTGGAGATTCATGCTCACTATATTAGACAACTGATCTAGGATAATTTGTTGTTTCTTGCCTTGTGTGGTACAAAGGATCATTTTTTTTTTGTTTGCTAGTTTGTCCGTGACCGAGACTAGCCTGTGGCTTGAGAAATCGCGACTCGAGGGCATCTAAGACATCAAAATCACTCAGGGATTGCACCCGGCCTGAGCCACACCAACCCTTAACATGGTTGGATTTTTTGGTGTCCCCAGAAGTTTCGAACCGATGACTTCACATCACGGAGTGCCTTAGAACACTTCTTCATCGATCGTCCTACACCTTCGAGACTTATAAAATTTGAAGGACATGGGGGTGGGAGTTGGTCCACTTATATGTGCACGGGTCACGATACCATTTAATATAGTATCTCTAGGTGAAATCACACATTCGAACACTACCTCAAGGTGCCCCCATGTCTCCAGGTAAAGCCCTCACGGAAATTGAACCTTGCCCAATGGTGAAAAACTCCTCGCTTTCCACCATTGGATCCAACCTCTTTGGGCGTACAAATGATCAAATTACTAACATTGTTATAAAGCCACTTATTGAAGCTAAATTTGTGAAACTCTTCTCTCTTATGGGATGTTCCTAACAACATTTCTTCATATGGATAAATTAGTGGCACTATTCATCCAATAGACGTGCAATATGGATGGGAAATGTCTTCCAACCCTCCTCCAATGGATGAGTAATTGAGTGATCATATTTTCCAATATATGAGAAAATCAATTTGGAATAATTTTTTCAACATACAAACAATTTAGTGATCACTTTCCTTTAGGGTATGACTAGCTTCGAGTTGATTCCTATATAGTATGTTTCTTGCAACACTTCTTTTTTAGATGGGAAATTTAGTATTGCAATCTCCTAGATGATCAACAATTTGGTGGCATCATTCTTCTAGCGGATTTTATTGATTTGATTTATTGCAATCCCACTCTCTCTTCTTCTAGCTATCATTGATTATTCATTGAGTTAGGTATTCCCAATCAATTTTATCCCCTCTTTCTTATATTTATGACTCTTTATAACACTTCTTTATCAAATGGACAGATCAAGCTCATATTTTTCCAGATAATGAGCAACTCAAGGGTGGCATTTCTTCAAGAGTTGAGAAACTTAACGAGGGCATTTATTTAAGAGTAGCAATTCATAATGGGTGGGTATTCATAAAACCATCCACATTTGTATTGATATGATTCATCACAAACCCATTATATCGTATTATAGCTACAATAATTCTCTATTAATTCGGGTATGTTCTTTCATTCTTTTGTACTTTATCACCTTTCTCCATTTAGACATGTTCAAATAAAAAGGGGGTGTTGAAATGATGGTAACCTTCACTTGTGGTTACTTATGGGCAAGTTCCCTCATTATTGTTTTACTAGGTTATGGTTTAATATTCAACCTAGTCAACATTATTTTAAATCATTCTAGGTTACTATTTAAGTTGACCTAGGAATTTATGTGGGCCCATAACCCCCTTATAGGGGAAGGCACCTCACCTCATAACATTTGTATAAATGTACACCTTAAGAATCTTTTGTATATCATGATTTACTCATTAGTGATTGGTTATTTTCCTAAGGGCATCATATATCATTTTCACCTGTTCATGGTTTATGCCATACTAGGTTTGATGAAGTGTTCATCTTAGATCCATGATCTCCTCATCATCCCAACAACATTAAAGGGGCCATTCATTCTTGAAAGGGAAAGTTGATGTTATAGACAAAAAAAAAACCTTATGAAACCTTATACCCATAAAGAGATGGATGTTTGTTAAACACCTTCAAGGATTTTGGGATTTAAGTAATGCTAAGATTGGATCCGAATTGAATGGGTTGAAAAAGCCAACCAATTTCATGTGTTAAGATTGGATCCGAATTGAATGGGTTGAAAAAGCCAACCAATTTCATGTGTTATTGACCCAACCAGTATGACCTTCCTACTTTATTTTTATTTGCAAAGACCTTGAACCAAGAAACTCCTCTCCCCCTATTTCTATTCATAGATTGATCTTGATATTGAGAGTCTTTGGTGTTTCTACACAAGTCGATACTCTCCATTAATGAAAGAATACACCCTATTCCAATCATTGTCCCTTAGGTCACTCTTGTCACAAGGACAGATCTCACTCAAGAGAAATAAAGAAGATAACTAATTTAGATGATCCCCTTCCCCTCGGATGCTCGAGTAATAATGGCTCTCACTTCCTTTTGTCAAAAAGAGATCTGCAATAAAAAAGTGAGAGAGAATATAGAGACCAACTCAGATACTCACCGAATAAGCGCAAGCCTTCAATTAAATCGCGCTTTGAGATAAGGAAAATAATAAATCTAGCAAGCCAAGTCAAGAGAAAACAAGGAAAGGAAAGCAGCAGAAAATTTTGAGTAGTGCGTGACCTGGAAGACATGTAAACATGAGCAACAACAACCTACAGCGTCATAGACAACCTATACAATATAGAAAGAGCCGTGAACATTGGCCGAGGCTATGAGATATATAAGACAGATAGTGAACATTGTAGAAGCGGTAGGTTCAGATATAGAAAGTTGGAGACAAGAAAGGGCATGCCGCGGTAATGTTTTCAATTTAAATTCTTATAAATAGCTGTGCATAACCTTGAATGATGTGAAAACATTGTTAAAAAGGAAGCAAGGAGAATATACCAGATTAAATGTAATAGAAAAATGTTCTATTTAAAAGTCGGAAAGTATAGAAAGCTTTCACTAAGTAAGAACATCCATTTCACAGGGTTAAAGGTTTCAAG